>JAHWFO010015397.1:0-30660 GCA_023313115.1 Rhysida immarginata
CGCGATTAGTGATGGGCAAAAGTTAACTAAATTTTAGTTAACTAATTATCTGTAACTAACCTAATTAGTTAGCTATTAGTTACAACCCATGATGGACAAAAGTTAAATAATTTTAGTTAACTATTTTTATAACAAATAGTTAGTTATAACTAATTAGTTATAACTACACTAATTAGTTATAATACACTAATTAGTTAACTATTAGTAATGAAACTATATTTAATACAGTATTTCAATGATTTTTTGATTGAAAAATGGAAGGAAAAATTCTGCGACCCGGATTCGAACCAGGAATCTCGACTATCATGGCCGACGCCTCTACCAATTTTTCAATCCAGAGTTCGAATTTTTCCTTCCATTTTTCAATCGAAAAATCATTACCTATGCTTGGAGAGCATCTCTAGTTTATAATTATTATTATTTACAGTATTTCAACTAAAAGTCAACTATTTTTCTTCCCCTATGAAAAAAAAAAACAAAGCAAAAAAAAGCGTTTCAAGACTAATTCACAATTTATTCACAATTGTACAATAGGAAGAACACTGTTCTTGCTTTATTTTTTTATTTTTTTAAGAATAGACCTTAAAAACAAGGATGTTAAATCTTTTGTCTGGTACCTTGCACCTCCGTGGGGTTAATATCTGCCCGGCCATTGAAAATAGACGTTCTACGGCTGCATTGCTTGGAAAGGTAGAATTGTAATGAATGAAGGCTTCCTTCACATGTCGGATCCTAACTAACAAATTAATCGTGGTTTCTCCAGAGTGTATATAATCACGTACTTCCTCAGCAATACCGCTCATTTGCCTTTCCTTTGCCAACTTGAAGGTAGCTGAAGAGGTTGTCGTTGTCGTCATCAACATCATATACAGTTGTACTTTTTCTTCCATCATCACACATGCAACAATTTGTTTCTTCGTACTTGAATTTTTCCACTGCCTTTATCAGTTCAGTTTTTAATATATGATGCTCTTTCTCATCAAATAGAA
Organism: Rhysida immarginata; assembly: GCA_023313115.1. Classification (NCBI taxonomy): domain Eukaryota; kingdom Metazoa; phylum Arthropoda; class Chilopoda; order Scolopendromorpha; family Scolopendridae; genus Rhysida; species Rhysida immarginata. The sequence continues at coordinate 990 of JAHWFO010015397.1, forward strand.
GAAGTTCATACTTTGGGATCAGTATAGTCCCAAGCTTGTAATCCAGTGACTCTGGGTGTCAAGCCTTCAAGTAGAGTCTCAAGTAATGGACTACAAACTGCATCCTGTTTACTCTTCTGTCGTTTTTCCAGAATTAATTTTAAGCCAATTATAGAGGGAATGAAATCCTTAGGTAGTTGCCTTCTTCTTTCTCCAGCAGCAATATCAGGTCATTTATGGGCTTCATTACATGCAGATAACACCACAAAAATGGCATTTCAGTTTCAGCTATTTCTGGTTGCTTTAGTGATTTTTGACACAAAGCTGTCTTCTCTAGTCCAATGTCGCAAACTCTCTTTATTGTCATATAGTCCGATAACTATCCCTTTTCGGTTGGGTTAAAGATAGCAAGATCTGTTACATCCAATATTGCATCACTTTTCGTTAAACTTCTGCTAACTGCATTGGACAATGCTTGAACCTTTCCGACTGACTTGTCGATTACACGTTTGTACTGCTTAACATTTCGTGCATTTTGAGTATTTGCTGTAGCTATCAAGTTGATAGTATGATTTGCACACCTCCTTTGAGGTGGAAGCACAACAATATCACCCTCTTCATACGAATCGTTAGGTTCACGTTCATCATGTGCGTCAAAGAGTGGTAAAATCTCAACTTGGTCATCATCATAAACTTTACTTTTATCTTCCTCTTCATGAGATTTATTTTCAGATGAGAAAATGCGAAATGCTTTACTGAAATTTGATGCATTATCTGTGACACAATCATGAACCATTTTCTCTATCGCAAACTCGTTACATTGAATAACTTTCTGGCAATGGCGTCGTATGTATGCGATCCTTTGAACCTTGCACACGTTAATACATACGATGAACTACATAGAATTGCCTTATCAATAACATGCGCTGTTACTCCGAGATACGCTCTGCGATGAGAAGTCCACAGACCCGCTGTTGTAGAAATAGTTTTTGACGCTCTGAGAACTTTACGCACTTCTTCTAATTCCAGCTCAAAATTTGAATAAATTCTTCTTCCTACAGTCCGTCTACTAAGTAGGAAGTTGTTTGGAGCTAGTCCTTTGCAGAATAGTTTAAATTCAATTCTCTCAACAGTATTCATTGGCATCATATTCTCCGCGATTAAAACTGCCAACATCTTTTCAAACGTTGCCTGGCTTATCTTCTGATTAAGTGTATGCTGTTGCAGCTGGTGGGATGCTATTACTTATTTTCTTCTCAGTCTGCTCTCGCTGTTCAGGATCCATATAACTTTTTTCTCTCTTTCTCCCTCTTTCAGCACTGAAGTTTGCGTATTCAAAACCATGGGCAGTCTGATAAATAAAATATATAATTGGTACATTCCTTCATACTTCTCAAACCTTGCTACTTGTGCTTTGCGGAGTAATGCTTACCTTAACGTGTAGATGAAAATTATTAGAGCTCTTGATATTTTTTTTACAATTTTTTCTGCAGTACACAATTTACATTTAGCACTAAAGTTATTGCCCTCTTTGAGCACCTGAATATTTTCGAAAAACGTTACAACAATTAAAGAATCATTTTTTTTGATGCGTGTGTGTGTATTCCACACATTAATTTTCCTTTGTAATAATTTTCCTTGAAACACATTTTGATTGTTCTATTTTCCATAGCAGAGGGATAGGGCAGATGGGAAAAAAAGAAAAATGCTTGGTTTTTTTTCATGAGAAATTACGGCAAGAAAACTAATTAGTTCACTATCAGTTGATTTGTAACTAATAGTAAACTAATTAAAGTTATAACTAATTAGTATAGTTTTAAGGTAGTAGAATAGAAACTAAGGAATCTCCTATTTGGTTGTCTGGCAAAAAAAAGTTCGCTAGTGCAAATGTTTTTCACCACGCGCACTAAACGTTATATAGTGTGCGAAGTGCGTTAGTTTTTTAGAGTGGAATAGAACAGATGAGCATGAAAAACCAACATTTACCTTCCAAGATTTTAAAATTATTTTTAAAAAAAGAAGTGTTCAAATAATCCAATGGAAGAGTTAAAAACTAAATTAGATGAATTAATTAATCACACAGATCGAAAATGAAATGATATTTTTGTGCATCAAGACAACATAGAAAATCCTGATACAACTGTTGATATGGTCAGTTGTATAATTAATTATGTTTGTGTAAAACATATGATAGGTTTTGTTGCTTATTTGACGATAAACAAGTTTGTAGTTGGTGTTTTTTGTGTATCTCCTACGATTTAGTAGATACGATTTGCATATGTCCTAATTTAGACACTAAATCCCACCATAGGAAAGAGCACCTTCAACTTCCTATTCACACCCTTTTGAACTCACCCCGTAAACTACGAGATGTTGAAAAATATTTTTCAAAGCATGTCAATGATCCAAGTGTATAATGGCACTGTAGATTAAATTTTTTCAATATAGAACTTTCATTTCCATGTAATGAGCACAAAGAAGAAATGTTAGCTTATATAATACTTTATTATATTTTATTACGATGACACCAATACAGCAAAGAGTAAACTCTGAACTTGGAAGAGAATCACAATGTAAACGAAAATTTTCAAAATTGTTTTCATAAATCAATATTTTTATGAAATAATAATGATTATAAACTGGAGATGTTCTCCAAGTATAGGTAATGATTTTTCGATTGAAAAATGGAAGGAAAAATTCTGCGACCTGGATTCGAAGCAGGAATTTTGACTATCATGGCCGACGCCTTTTTTATTTTATTTACTTTATTAATTTGTAAAAATAAAATTTGTATTGAAAATAGGCGTGATGCTTGAATATTAAGCATGGTATAACAATTTTCAAGTTTTTGTTATGCGCTTGAAGGCATATTAACACTTAAATTTTAACTCTATGAACAATTACAGTTTTAGCCCAATTAAAGCACTGTATAAAGACGCTTACACACAAAACGCTTAAAGACCAATAACGCGATGGAGACGCCTGGTGGCAATCTTTTTGCCTATGGCTGTTTCTTTACCTTTTATTCTACTTCCGTGGTTATAACTAATTAGTTTAGTTATAACTAATTATTTGTTATATAAAATAGTTAACTAAAATTATTTAACTTTTGCCCATCATGGGTTGTAACTAATAGTTAACTAATTAGTTTAGTTATAGATAATTAGTTTGCGCCGTCTGCAAATTCTTATCAATTCTATCTCTAACCTAATCTATAACACATCGATTTGAGTCTAACCTAAAACAATCACAAAAGAGGGAGAAAAAAAATCTAACTGACACCTTAAAAAAAAAAATAACCTAAAAAATATAACCCCCCCCCCCCTCCCTTTCATGCATTTCATAACCAAGAGAAATTATGTGTGTCAAGAATTTGTGTGTTCCCCCTGTTAAGCTCAAAAATTCACATACACGGTTGCCTGGATCTCAGATGAGGGTGCGTTCATTCTGTCCGTGATCGAGTCCCTTGATTTCTGCCACCACGACTTTTCGTGATATTTCTTTTCCTTTCACCAGCGATTCTCCCGCCAAACACCTTGTATCAGCAAACTGCCACTTCCTTGCGCCGTCTGCCGGTGTTCTCGCCTTCACTATAGATCGCTGTGGTTTGCTTTAGCTCGCCTGCCGGATTCCTTGCTCCGCTATAGCTCGCCTGCCGCATTCCTTGCTCCGCTGTTTTCCGCATTGTGTTCGACCGTGTGGCGGTCTTCTCAATCCCGTTCCATCGGCCGCCAAAAATCTTCGATGACGTGTCCTGATTCTCACAGCTATTAACCTTCGATGTGGCGTCGGAAATACACAGTTATCCATGAATATTTGGCATTTCACTCTGGGCTGCAGTTCCACCTGCGAACTCCTGTCTCATGATTGAATGAATTGTGATATTGCAATACATGCAATTCAATACATGCAACGCAATGAATTGTGGGATTGTCTACAGACGGACGGACGGACAGCTGGACAAACCGATCACATAAGCACATTTCTATATATAGAAAATAAGCTAAAAAGAATAAGAAACGAATGTTCATGATTAAAACATAACACTTAATGTTTTCGAATGGAACCAACCGTTCATCTTCAGAGCACTTACAAAGGAGAGTGATACAACAAAAAGGAAATATTAAATAATAAAGAAGAACGGAAGTCACATGACAACCAACAATCACAAGACATCCCAATCTCTATGAATGTCATGTGATGCTTTAGCTAGAGTATTCTTTGCTTTATTAATATAATAGGCCCCTTTAATAATTCTCTTTTTCCAATTTTCCTCCCTCCCAAAATTTTGACTCCCTTCCAATTAATTTTAAAATTCTCTATTTTTGATTATTTTAAAATTCATTAATCAAAAAGAGAGAATTTCTATCAACTATGATTATAAATTTGAGGCTATTAAGAAATGTTTTAAAGATGAAAACGTTCAAATTGTTCTGAAAATTAACAATGCTGTTAGAAGACAGCTTGTTACTATGCGTTTTACAAATAAGTTTGATGACATTATCAATAATAATTCGGATCTACAAAATTTAAAAGAACTGTATAAACATGATCAGGTTTTTCGAAATTTAGCCTCTAAATATAATGTTATTTACAAAATTCCATGTGCAAACTATGATGGAAATTATATTGGTCAATCTGGCCGCTCACTTTTTTCTCGTTTGGAGGAGCATGAGAGAGCGATCAGACTTATTGTGAAAACGCTTTAGCTAGACACTGCTGTTGTACTGGCCATAAAATTAATTGGAAGGGAGTTCACACTTTTATGAGGGGAGGGGAGATTTTTAGATTTTTGTAAAATATTGATGTTCATTATTATTGTTCCTTACGTTAATTTCTTTTCTATTGCGTTTTACCGCATTTACTCTAGCAGAATTAAAGGAAAAAACATTAATTTATAACAGAAGCTCTATAATTTAGATTTAAAAACACTTGAAAAACAGGTGTAAAAGAATGAACACATTAAACCAAATTCAATATTTAATGATTGAAAAATACCTACTAATCAACTTTGTTGAGATCTATTATACTAGAACCAGTACCTCAAACTACTGTATATTACCTGCGAACTTGTATTCAACACTAGTTGGTTGAACCTTGAAATATTCACGAATGCTTAGAACACTTATTCGTAATTTAAAAGCCGCTATTTCTGCTTAACACTCCAGAGGTGGCGCACGGTCTCAGGGACCCCACCAATATACAAGGTGATTCAGAAAGGTAGGTCAACAATGAAATACCATGTACAGTTTGTAGGGGAGAACAAAATTTTTCCTATAAACATGGGTCCAGAAATGCATCCTTACAGAGATACTTCAACTTGTAGGAGGTAGGAATGACAGTAATTAGAGTAGGTGTTTAAAATGTCAACCCTGAGCCTCGACGCAGGTGTTTAGTGTGTGGACGAGATTCTCGCGAACTCTGGTGAAGATGTCCAGAGAGTCACTGACTTCTCCACATGCTGTTGGTAAATATCTTCCGCTTCAGTAGCATTACCCTGTCCCTCGCCGTAGACGAGATGCATATCTGCCAGCTCTGCATTATTCAAGCGATCCATTGTACGACAATGTAGTTACATGTTTTGTTACCTCTCCTTTAAAGGAAAGAACACGAACAGTTTAATGTTTAGACCCTAATTTACATGGACCCTACCATTGCTGTCCGGGTATTGCTCATCCATTCCTACCTCTTACAAGTTGCACTATCTCTGTAAGGATGCATTTCTGGACCCATGTTTATAAGAAAAATACTGTTGTCCTCTACAAACTGTACATGGTAGCCGCCAACTTTATTACTAAAAAAGTTCATTTATTTTATTTTTTTTTAATTTTCTCTTACTTAAACATATTCTCCAGTTAATCCCCAACATACTTTTAGTTTACAAATATTTCCCAATTTAGAAACTTCTATTTGAAAACAAATATTTGGAGAAATTGCAATATACAAATAATGCAAGAATACTAATATTGTTTCTGAATTTCAAGAGAAATAAGACATTTCTATAAATATAAATTCATATGCATTTAACCTGTGTTTATATTAGTTTAGAATAAAATAATTTTTAATATCCAGAAACAAAATTTTTCAGTTATTTTGGAAAAAAAAACCCCAAAAAAAACTAGCATTTTTTATCCTTCAAGGAATGATTGCTACTTTCATTTTGATAATTGTTTTCTTTTATATGGAAGGTTATATATGTGTAAGAAGGTTAAAAATAGTGCGAAATACAAATTTTAAAATAAAAATGCCAGTCCTGAACTACTCATGTCTGATTTTGATGAAAAAAGGGCTTTTAAATTTATTTCCAAACAATGCCATGTTTTAGATAATATTGGAAGTATTTTTAGGTTTTCCATTAACAACGAAGTAAATTAAGTGACAACTATGAAAATTCATTGATTTTATTTTTGAACTTAAAAAAGGTGTTTTCAAAATGCGGTCTCACAAGATTGCTCGCTACCATCCTTGTCACAAACACCCCTGCCATCTCTAGAGTGTTAAATCTCGTGAAGAATGAGGCCTTTGTTGTACGACCTGTGTTGAGTAATAAAAAGGTTTAACATAGAGAGAGAGAGAGAGAGAGAGAGAGAGAGATTATTAAAAATCTAAACTGAACTCCTTCAAACAAAGCAGTTAATTAGATAAACAAGTAAAGAGTCTAGGAAAAAAAATTTTAGGAATCAAGATTAAACCTCACTACCGTAGCCGGCTTATGATGGCTGAATGAGAGACGAAGTATATCATCTGAATTTCACAATGAGAAAACCTAAAACACGTCGTTTAATTGTTTAGAGAACCTTAAATCATACATATTCAACCCTAGATCAGCTAAGAAACCTTTGAATGCCTTCAACAACATTAAGACAGCAAATTCGTAATTTAAAAGACACTTTTTTGCTTAAATATCATGTAGAATGATGCCTTCATTGTAAACTGTGCTGGCTGGTAAAAAGAGTTAAATTGAGATAGAGAAAATGTTAAAAATCAAAAAACAAACTGAGCTACCATAAAACAAAAATCACATAGAGAATTAGATAATATATTTATAAAGTTTGTTATTTCATTAGCCAAACTTCCCCTTTACCTGCTCAGAAGAGTCCTTAATCTTGTCAATTGAAAAAATTCAACAATTATCTGAAAATTAAAAATCTAACAATACACCTTGAAACAAAAGTATTTAAAAAGAGCAGAATGTAAGGAAAAAAAATTGTTGGCCTAAAGACAAAAGCCAATTAGTAATTAGGCAAAATGTTGTAACATTCCAGTACACTCAACCTTTGATGTAAAAAAGGGTACTTTTATCAGGCCACTTGTTTTAGTGAGTACCAAACCTTTAAGACTCTTTTGCGCTGAGAACCAGGACCCCTCATTTGTGAGAACAGACAACCTTGCCTTGGTGCTTTAGGCCTATGCCACTCGAACTAGAAGTTAATTTACACCCTGGACATCTGTACACGTCAGCAATTATATGATTAAACGGCAGTATGTCATCAGTCACGTGGGTGACCACACCGAAGGATGGCATCTCGTTTGATAAATGTCATATCTGACAACACCCAAGATGTAGTCTTCTAATTAAGGTAAATAAAAATTAACAACCCATTCTTTAAAGCAATAAGGATAATAAGGATAATTAAAACTTTAACAACCCCATTATTCTGACAGTTCACCAGTGATGTTGGCAGTCATGTGAGCCAAATGTCAACACTTCATCACCATATCGAAGGGCAGCACCCCTTTGATTGCCAGGGCAGCACCTATGCTGTTCAATGTGGCACCTTTGATGTTCATGGCAGCACCGTTGATGTTTTGAGAGGACACCACTCCACATAATTGCATAATTATTTAAATTTTATATTATTGTACATGCATTTGACTTATTATTTACTTCAATATTTTATTATTATTTTACATTGAATGTTCCTTTATTATATTATATAATTTTTAATTTTTTTTTAATATATATATTTCAAGAATATTATATTTTGCCAATGGACTCTCTTGACTCGATAGAACCGAATTTTCAAGCATTAGCTGGCAGTTTGACTCTTGGAGTATAAAGTAACGTTATAGTCAGTAGAGAGTTGATAATATTAAATTCCAAAACTGAAGAACCAGAGAAAATATACCCCTTTTATTTACAATCTAAAATTTTTTTTAACCTTCTTACCGCGATGATTATTTTCCACAAATCATAAAGACATTGGATCGTGCAATTCGAATATATGCAAAGGGCATAACACTGATTGTTCACCTCCAGGATGGAGACAATAAAGTTTAGACTAGCTCAGACTCATATGGTCAGGTTATTTTTCTGCTTCATGGCCTGTCTTTCTCGTTGTAAAGCGATGTCTTCTGTTATAAACCCCAGCGGAAATGACACCTTTATCCCTATATGTTATTGACTGCAATGCTTGCACACATCATTCCCGACACAGATTCTATGACGGAAAATGCTTACTTTGGTCCCCTCTACCACGTTTTAAAATTTTGTCAGATATTTTCCGAGTACCCTGTATATAATATATTAGTCAACATTTTACAATTTTTGTACACTAAAATTACACGTTTAATCATAGTTTTTTAACACGTTATTTTCAAATATTCCATCAAAATTTTTCTAGCATATGTAGATTTCTTGTTTTTCAATGAAACGTTTTTTAAATAATAATAATAATAATAATAACTGGAGATGATCTCCAAGCATTGGTAATGATTTTTCAATTGAAAAGTAGAAGGAAAAATTCTGCGACCTGGATTCGAACCAGGAAACTGGACTATCATTGCCGACGCCTCTACCAATTGGGCTATCGCAGACACCCGGAGAGCCAAGCTGTCTCAAGGTGTCTTAAAGACAACCAAGTTGTCACGGTTGAGTTTCAATCGAAAAATCATTACCTATGCTTGGAGAGCATCTCCAGTTAATAATTATTATTATTTACTTGTGAGTTTATCCACTTTCTGATGGTTTGGACTGAAGAAATTCTCGATCTGCGGGCCAGGTTCCCGTCTCCCATTGGGCTTTCAACCGTGACAACTTTGTTGTCTTTAAGACACCCTCAGACAGCTTGGCTGTCCAGGTGTCTACGATAGCCCAATTGGTAGAGGCAGCGGCCCTGATAGTCGAGGTTCCTGGTTCGAATCCAGGTCGCAGACTTTTTCCTTCCATTTTTCGATCGAAAAAATCATTACCTATGCTTGGAGAGCATCTCTGCTTAATAATTATTATTATTTACTTGTGAGTTCATCAACTTTCTGATGGTTTGGAGAAGAGATAATCTCGATCTGCGGCCCAGCTTCCCATCTCCCATTGGGCTTTCAACCATGAAAACTTGGTTGTCTTTAAGACACCTTGAGACAGTTTGGCTGTCCAGGTGTCGGCTATGATAGTCGAGGTTTCTGGTTCGAATCCATGTCGCAGAATTTTTTCTTTCCATTTTTCAATGGAAGAAACGTTTTTTAATTATTCAGGGCCCCAAAATATGGTTACTTTAACATTGCAGCTATTTCTTATCACACGTATTAATTTAACATTGCACCTTCTATCTGCATAAATTGGAAAGGTATCGTGATAGAAAGAATCTAAAAGCAGTTCGAATTCTACATACCAATTCTCCTAAGAATGCCATTTGTGGTCTTATGTGGAAAAAGTCTGCTAATTTACTAGCTAGTTTTATTGTCATTGGCACCATTTTAATTCTTGTGATTAAATAATGAGCTCTGAAGTGGTGCTTTTTAAAATTTTCTGATAAAATATCCTATAAATTGATTAAAAGAAATTAATTTTAAATATTACAGCATGTATATTTTTCTTTCTTTCATATACAATAGATACCCTTTTATGATTACATCAAGAACTATTCCATTTTGTCGAACAAAACGATTACAGATGCTAGTGATGCAATATTTATCCTACCATATGGGAATATCGACAAGCAATTGTGGATGTAAGAAAAAGTGCATAGAAATAATTATGGGAATGGAGACATCCATTATTTCTTATTCATATAATTGGACAATCCTTACTTTTGCCACTCCTGCAATAACAGAGACAATAGACGAAGAATTAATTTATGATGAATTATCCTTTTCATGCGATGTAGGAGGATTATTAGGTCTCTTCTTTGGCTGGTCAATACTGTCATTTGTAAATCTGTTTATGGCACAATTCGATAAATCGCATAAAATAAAATCAAATAATTTGATAACGAGAGATGTCATCCGAGAAAAAACAATTAGGATGCTTCATATGATAACAATCGCAGCAAAGAAAAACAGAAGACCTCTCCAACTTAATATTTTTAAGAGATTGCTAGGAAAGATATCTAGCACATTGAAAGCAAATCTTGGGAAAACTTCTCTAATATTGCTGATATTTTTTCCTCTCACAGTAAAATGTTTTTACGAGTACTTTGTCGTTATTCCTGTTATAAAAATACTTAAAGTCCAGATAAATAAAGATATGGATTTTCCAACCGCAGAAGTTTGTTTAGAAAGCGACAATATAACATTCCTCAAGAATCAAATGTATCTTAAATATAATACTTGTGATATTGCTCTTATGGATTTATTGGATGAAAAGTTTGATGGTAAAACGTATAGTGCAGATGGACTTTGGAATATGCCAATGTCGAAACCTACTGTAAGTAAATGAAATATACATTTAAATGTAAATGTTCCTGTAGTATCTTAATAATTTACAAATTTATTTTGATTCTAGTAATTTTTTTTTAGTATTTCTGTATTGTTAATTATTTCCTGTAAGCTATAACTTGTTTTAAATTAATGTGACTTAAAGTAATAATTATATAGGTAGTTGACGAAGATAATCGAAATGCAGTGCCCAACATAGACAATGCAAAATTTGGAATTAGTCCTCTAAATAAGCCAAATGTAGCATTGACAACATAAAAAAGCGAGTTAAGTTGCAAGTTCTACGTGAATAAATTTTCATAGACCAATGTCATTTCATCTAAGGCAATAATGATGTAATAGTTGCTCGATTTTCTGTGCCCATACATTTTGCCATTTACTGTGTGACATTTAAGTTCAGAAAATTAATTTAGAGAAAGGCATGTTTCCCCACAATGTTGCAGTCACCCACACAAGCCATGCGAAGGAAAGAAAGTGGCAATCAAGGGACCTAACATTTAAAAATGTAACTACTTTATTAATGATAAAAATATATATATCATTGAATTATGCATGGCCACGGGTCAGAATGTTTACCTGCAATCCAAGTGTGTATTTTGGTGGCTGGCTACTCCTGGAGGGTCTTCTCACGGCAGAGGGGGGAGGTCCTGATGAGATGGATCGTCACCGTGCTCACATGTTCATGGAATCGAAGTTGATGAATGATTCGGGAACAGTGTTGCATTGGTTCGCTTCGCAGCAGATATTACTTCTTGTATAGGACTTCTATACTCGGATTAACTAAAGTTAAATACGCAAACGTAAAAGAGTTGAAAAGATTAACTAATCTGGAAGTCTGAAAGTCTCCTTCTATGGTGGCATGGGTCTTCTCAGGATGGAGTGGAGAAAGAAGAGTATTGTTGGTTCCAATGCCAAGGCATCAGAAAAACTGCCTCAATCCAATTTGCATAGCTAAGGCGAAACACAGCATCGAACCCAGGACCAGATGTGAAGTTTTAGCCACTTCAGAGCTATGGAATGCAGCATCAATACGGGGAGGAACGGACAAGAGTTCGAGATGCTCTGCTTCCTACGAGTTTTGCATCTCCCTGGCGCCTAGGATCCCATTAGATTAGGGACGGAGACCACCCACTACTGGCTTGGTCCCTCCAATGTTGCCTGAAATTCGGTAAAGGATATCCTTACTTCCTGTCCTTCCCATCCACCCCCGGTTGCAGAGCTGAATTGGACACCGGCCAATGGCTCTGACTGCTGTTGTTTCCCTTGTTCCTTCAAAAACATCGATCATCATGGAGGAGACCTGTCAGATGTCATTCTCATACACGGCAAACATGACCTTAAATGGTCATCGCTGGGTTCCACACATGAAAGTAAACCCATTAGACTTCATATCTATTCTTAGAATTATTTTATAAAATTCGCTGTGCGACCTTACAATTACTCCTCTCTCACATAGAATGGTCTTCCCATGGAAAACATTTATGTATCTGTCCTCTTTCAGTCTTAATTTCAGCTGTTTGATGAAAACGTGGTGCTGCAGGTCATTCATCTGTCCCCTAGGTCATTGCACATGAACAAATCCAAAATTTCAAAACAAAATTACACAAAGATTACATATAAGCATAAAATATCATATAAAAATAGGTGACTCGTATTCTTTGAATGGTCAAGAATGGGTAAAAAAAAATAATATACCGTGTATAATTGATGTGATAGTAAAATTAGTAGAGTTCTCTCAAGTTTTTCAAATTTCAGAAGATAACGTAAAGCTCCATAATTACTTTTTAGAGTCTTTTAATTTTTGAACGGCACTAATTTAAATGTTTTTAGCATTGCAAGAAAGAAAAATCATTTAATGTTATTCATTGAAATTATTATCTTTAAATAATGTCCTTGTCCAAGAGATCTCTCATCTCCACTCTTAGAACTAGTTTCACTGCCTAATATGTGGAGTTCATGAGGTCTCAACTAGTTCAAACACTGTACAAAGGAAGTAACGTTCTGCGGTTCTATAGTTGAGAACCTTTAAAAACACACACACACACACACGCACTCACATTGTTGCGTTCTTTGTGGGGACGTTGGTGTGGAGCCCCCAAGTTCGAGTAGAAGTAAGGCAGAAATACAGGGTAGTGCTTGTGATTACCCTTTTGCATATTATTCCTCACCAGCCAGTGCGGGGTATAGGAAGCCGCAAGGGTTAATGTGGCCCCCCTTCTAAAAATGAAATAGCTCACGCTACGCTGTCCGCGCCTTGTAGTTGGTTTATTATTTGCGTTTTGGCTCCCAAGCCCTCGTCACTTTGCGGCGAAGCATCGCGCCTTCACGGGGAATTGGGGCTTTTCTTCCCGTCCAGGAGCTGTCGTTGGCCGTCCCGGGCGTTTGCCTCTCAATGCGTTTGGTTTGCTTGAATTAAGTGGGAGGGGAGGCCTGCCGGTGGAAGGAGAGGCACAGCATCCCTTGTGGTTCAGGGGGTGACAGGATTTGAATAGAATTTTAGCTACTCGTGAAAAACTACAGAAATAGCTTATTAGGGTTTTTCTTAAGCTTTTTCCTTTCCTTTTAATATTATAATTAGTTCGGAAGTTTTAAATTTATTTTTAATTTTTCTGCGATTGTCGTTAGTTACTAAGTACGAAAAGGTGTTTTATGCTATCAGTGTGGGGAAACGTGTCTATCTATCTATAACTCTAACTCCTCCGAGGCTATGAAAGATTTTAAAAATATATTTTCGTCAGACGATGAATATGGTACATGACACGAACAGATCACAAATATAATCTAAATCGGTTCAATAGCACGTGCAAAAATGGTACCTTCACGACCCCATTTATCAATTTTCAATGGAGAGATATATTAAGTAATATATCAAGCAAATCGTAACGACGAGATAGAAGCGGATATAAATTACTATTTTCGCCAATTGATAAAGGTGGCTCAGGAAATGAACCAGTTTGAAAAAGGTTTTATTCGAAACAATGCCACGTGTTCTAATGGTAACGTTATGACACCCTCAAAAAATTTCAGTCATAAGATATGGCATGTAATATATCAAACGACTTCGAATGATGTGTCATGATGAATATAACGTAAAATTACTGATAATCGAAATTGGTTTCAAGGAACCTGGTTTAATGGAACCATTATGGTTCATTAGAATTTCAATGTTAAGATGTGTCATGTAATGGATTAAACGACTTGGAATGATGTATCATGAATGAATATAATGTAAAAATAATGATAGTCGAAAGTGGTTTCAAGGAACCCGGTTTATAGGAACCATTATGAGTCATTTGAACTTTTATTGCTAAAATATGCCATGCAATATACCAAACAACTTGGAATGATTTGTCATGAATATATATACTGTAAAATAATGATATTCGAAATTTGGTCTAACGAACCTGGTTTAGTGGAACCATTGTGGTTCATTGGAACTTTCAATGCTAAAATATGGCATGTGATATATCAAACAACTTGGAGTGATGTGTCATGAATGAATATAACATAAATTTATTGTAGTCGACATTCGTTCAAAGGTACTTGGTGTAATGGTATTTTTCTGGTCCATTATAAACTTACAATGTTAACATAGGGCAGTTTAAAAATATATTTCCGCGAATGGTTTTGTTTAACCTCGCTCTGAACCTTAGCGTAAAGATTGCTCTTTTGAACATTGCGCGTGGATGTTTTCCCATTGTAGCAGCTGTTTGACGCGTTTGGTTTCAGAATTGCTTTAGGCAGTCTTTTGCTTTCGACTTTGGAGGCGTATAGTTTTGAGAATGGAGGCCTTCGGAAGGCTTTGATTGTCTTACCTCTATTTGCCGATGTTAATGGCTCATCAGTTCTTGCGGCATGTACAGTGGGTGCATCGCTGCCCGTCATCCACTTGAACAACAAATGTGCAGTTTTGGCTTTTTGGCTACCGGTGTTCGCGGCCCGTTCTACTGGTTTTAATTCCGGCGAGAGTTAAGAAAAATTAATTCCTTTTTTTTATTTTTGAACGTCAGTCGCTATGTTTTTTCGAGGCTCCAAAACCGTCTGGCGCTGATGCTGCACTTTTCAAGTTCGTCTGTCCATTGCCAGTTAAGGTGATTTCGTGGAAGTTTACTCAGCGCAGTCCGTTAGGATGGAACCGTCTCTTTTAATTTCTCATGTAATCTATCCGGACCACTGTATTTTGCTCCGAACATCGTAGTTACCGTTATAATTTCGTCAATCTTCAGGAATCAGCACAACCAGGAACTCCGGTAATAACTCAGATAAGTGACAATTTACTCATGTCCTTTTGAACGAACCGCTTTGACTTTCATTCCGCTGCATGAACTGTTGTATAATCTCCGCAGGTCAAATTAAGAACTCCCGATCCTTTGTCGCTGATATGGGTCACATCGATGTTTGTGTTGACTAAAAAACTCGGAGTTCCCATGGCTGGAGGGGTGTCATCCTTTACCATCAACATCATCGAGGTCTCGTGCGTTTTTTGCCAACCTGTCAGAGTTTTCGTCTGCTAAAACATGCCATCTTTCTTAAGGAGTGTTTCTGGTCTGACTCCCCAGTTAAATCGCTCGTTTTTTCCTTCTTCTCTCCGTTACGTGTTTGTAATGTCCTGTGTTTCTGTTTGTCTTTTGTTTGCCTGTTAATAATTTTTTTGGTTTTTCCCTATTGTTTTTTTCGATCTAACTAAGTGCCACTGCAACAGCGAGCAGCATTTCACTACGCAGACAACTTTGCTTTAATCCATCTTGTTTTCCTGACATGCCATTGTAGTTACTAATTTGACGTCCACTAATTTTCGTTCAACTGCGTTGTCGTTGATGTTGGATTTCCACGGAGGCGACATTCCAGAAAAATCGAGCCAACTTATTTTCGGACGTTTAGTGGAGCTATTCCTTTTCTTAAAGTGAAAGAAAAACTTTTTAAATTGAAATTAATCTTTAAGCATTTTAATCCATTTTTGGGCCGAACTTGTTCATACTTTTGTTTCACTGCTCCTCTTCGAGGATACGTATTGATTGAAAACAATATTATCTCTTGTATTAAGTTTTTTTCCCTTTATTTCAGGTGATTTCCACCCTAGGTGGAGCCTCCTTTTCGTTTTCCGGGGAGTGGGATCGATTCGGAATTTACGAGCTTGCTTCGTTCTGTACACTTTACTAATAGTGCTTATTTTTCCAGCTATGATTCTGTAATATAATAAAATCGCACCTTGCTCATTCGGAATTTGTGTTCCGTACCTTTCCTTCCATTTCACACATCCACACACTGCAGCGTCCCTGGTTTCGTCATAAGTTTTCGGGAGGGGAGGAGCGGGGGCTTTTATTAGTCTGTTTGGTTAATACTTTTTCCATTTTCGCGACACTAGGTTAATTGTGGGGAATTTGTTTGGTTTAGCGTGTTGTTTTGTTTTATTAGCGTGTTGCCCTAGTCTGTCCCAAACCCTAGGATAGACTAGCGGTCTTCTCTGGGAAATCGTGCTGCTTCTTTTAAAGATTGTTCGCATTACTTGTTTTTTCCCCGACACGTACAAGCGCGGGATTTTGGTGTACCAGTTACTTAGTTTTTTTTGAAAGTGATAGTGCGCTCCAAAGGTTCTTTGGTGCCCGCTACAGTTTTTTGCGAATTTGGAAAATAGCCGATTTCTTCTCGAAATCATTATACAGAATTTTTTTTTTAGTAATAGCGCGCTCCGAGGTTTTTGAGCACGCTACAACACACACATGCATTAGTAGGCTGTTTCTCAGGTGAGATCCATTTAGCTCACACCGGTGTGGATATAATGATGTCATGGGTATCTACATGACACTTGTCTGGGTTGCTTTCTGAACAACATCCTTCGAAGGTCATGCAATGAGACGAGGGTTATGATGCTTTGTTCACTCCCCGGAGTGATTTATGCAAGACTTCTGAGATGGCAAAGCGTCAATTGGCGCTGCTGGGATGCAGGTTCCGCAAAGGAAGACGCATTTATGTCCCACCAATGGCCAGAATACATACCCATAAAAATTTAAAGTTGTAAATACAGACAATTCAGTATTACTCATACATTAATACTGAACAAATAACCATAAAGATAAAAACCATCATTCGTGTTTTTAAATATTGGTTGCAGACAATACGAGACAAATACTGAACAATTTATTTGCAACATCCAAATCGTTATCAAGATTCAAAACCAAAATCCAGCCTCCTTTCCACACAATTGTGAAGCGTGTACACAATCTTAACTATGTTTCCCAACCTAGTATGATTAGTAACATTATCATCATGATTATGAAATAATAACAATAATTATGAAATACTTTGTTCAGTCCTCAACATTGAAGGGACAAGGTCTTCACCCTACCCCTTCCTCGTGACCTAGACGAGCTGACAGAACGCATTACGGTAGCGATACATGGGATTGATGGAGACATGTTAATGCGGGTTTGGGACGAATTCGACTACCGCATTGATGTATGCCGTGTCACTACAAGGAGCAATATTGAACATCGCTAACTGTGTCACAATAAACTTCAAGAGTTTTTCTTTAAGAGTCCGTATGTGGTGTGTCTATATTTTGAATAGCTTTGATGTAATAAATTTTTAAAAGCGTGAAGTTCTTTTGTAATCACCCTATATTTGAGAACTTCAGATCGCTTTGTATGGATTACTATCAATTAGATCCTGCGGATTTCTTTAGCTTACAAGGTTTTTATTTGGGAAGCAGCTTTAAAAATGACGGGAAAAACTGTAGAATTTTTGACTGACATTGATATATATTTATTTTTTGAAAAAATATTTGCGGTGGCATTTCAATGATTTCAAAACGTTATACCTTAACTAATAATCGGTATTTATCATCTTACAATCCGGAACTTGAAACAATCTACATCATCTATTATGATGCTTATAATTTGTAAAGATTTTCTTTATCACAACCTCTCCCTTATTCCAATGCTAGATGAAATTATTTGAGATAGATTTGTCGAATATGAACGCAACTAATGAAATAGGTTATGCATTTGAGGTAGATTTTGATTATACTAATTCCTTACACGACAGTCACGCAGCCTTTCATTTAGCTCCCGAAAACTTACTTAAAAGTTACGACAACATTAAACAGAGTATAAAAAACAGATTTTCATGAAACTTTCACTATCGCCTAGCTATTTCAGTCCATATCTTGAAAACTACTAAACCGATTTTGATGAAACTTGGATTTATCCCTAAGTTAAAAGATACTCAATCCAATAAAAAGGGAAATATTGCAGTTCGATTTCTAGTTTCTGAGAAATACGTGTACAAACATACTTACATACACACATTTATGAAATTTGGCATACTTGTTTAGACGCCCACATAGACTAACATATATGACTACTGTGCAATACCAACAACATTACATAAATACGCATCGAATTGATAACGTCCTTTTTTTGAAGTCGGTTAAAAAGACAACAGGTGATGAGCACATTTGGAAAAGAAGTCTTTAACTCCATTTTCGGAAAATCTATTGATAACCTCAGGAAAAGTCAATATTAAAACCACCTAACCTCAGAGAAATGAGCATTAAAAACAAGTCAGGCAACCGAAATGCCCAGGACCGATAGGATTTTAAAGCATTCGAGGATAGCATTGGATTTATAAAGAAGCCTTCTGTACTGTACTTAACCCTCTTCGCTTTGTTCAGAGCATAGGACATATGCTGGTTCCATGAGAGCCTTGAGTCAATGATAACTCCCAGATACTTGTAGTTGTCCACCCAGTTCAGTTTCTTATTGAACAGAACAAGAGAATCTGGGGGACGCTTGAGCTTCCTAATGAGGTACAAAGCCTTGCACTTTCCGACGTTAAGTTTCAACTTCAAGCAGTTAAACCAGCCTTCAAACTGCTTCAAGGCGCACTGCAGCCGAGTGATAACGTGAGCCGGCTGGTGTGCTCATGTCACAATGGCATTATCATCCGCATAAAAATACAGATTACAATTATCGAGTTTCAGGAAATCATGAACAAAGTAATTAAATACCGCAGGCCCGAAGACAGAACCCTGAGGGAGACTGGCCTTTACAACACGGGGCGTGGAAAGATTTTCTCCAACTTTGGCTTGATAGGATCTGCCATCAAGAAAGGATTTCACTAACAAAATCAAATCGGCAGGGAACCCGTCTCTGATCATTTTGTAGACAAGGCCCTCATGCTACACCTGGTCAAAAGCTTTACTGACATCAAGAAATACCACCCCACAGTATCTGGAGAGGTTCAGGGGGTTGCTCAGGTCTTCAACGAGCCTCCATATCTGCATTGGACAAGAGTGGGCAGCACGAAAGCCAAACTGCTTTTCCCGAAAAAGGTCATTTGCTAACTCGCCGGAATCACAAGATTATGCCCCTGCTTGGGGATACTCAACACAATAGATTGCTTCCAAGCCACAGGGAAGTAAGAAAATTTCCAGCAGTCGCTAATGATATTGGTGAGAAAGTCAATAAAGTTCTTTGGGAGATTCATAAGGGCGTTATTACTCACCTTGTCTCTTCCTGGAACCTTCTTCTTTTTTACTTCTGATGGTGGCGAACTCTCCAGCCTCGATGCTGTTCTTCGTTAAATGTTGTCTGACTTCATCAAAGTTGACAATACCTTGTTCCACACGCTGGGACATGATTTGGCTCTCGGGCTTATCGTTGGTAGGAGTAACAAACTGCATTTCCAGTGAATCTGCAATTACTTGCGCCTTGTCCTACTCAGTTTGCACATAGTCACCTTGTGGTATACGGAGTGGAGGAATCGTAACATTCTTCTTCTTCTGTAATGCTCTGACCATACTCCAAATGGAATTGTCGCGAGCCGACAAGTTTTTGAGTTTTTCGTTCCATCTAGCGTCGCGAAGTTCATTTATCTCCTCTTGAACTCTTCGCAGTAGCCTGTTGTACTTGGTTTTGAGCCCAAGTTCATGATAGCTTTGCCATAGTCTACGGGTCCTGTTTCTTTCAGCAATTAGGCGTTGGATTCCAGGAGTGAGTTGGATTCGATGAGAAGGTTTATTCTCTGATGGATATTTACTAGCTTCTATGGCACTGTAATACATCTGGTGATGTCATCAACAAGTTGATCGATGTCCTCTGTACAGTAAGCAACGTCGGGATGGTAGCCATAGTCCTTAAGAATATCTTTGTAGAGCTTCCAGTAATGATGATGTATGAGTTCCTCTCGGAAATTTATGTCAACATTGTCAAAGTTCAACGCCACAGGCTTGTGGTCAGAAAAAAGGTCATCAATCGTGAAGATATTGTACGGTTTGAAGAAACTTTTCAAGAGCGATATGTCCAAAACATCACTACTAGGGGAGCGGTCGCAGTAGTAGGTGTCTTCCACAGGTCCAGCAGCGATGATATCATCTCTACCTTATATGTACCTATAGAGAATAGTGCCATTGTAATTCAGCGTTCTGGAGTTCCAGCTTGGGTGTTTGACATTTAGGTCACTAGCCAGGACGACTGGAGTGTCACCACTGATGAGTTCATCAAGCTCGCAAATGTCAAGATAATGTTTAGGCGAATTGTAGAGCACCACGAACTTCACTTCACCACAGGAGACGTCATTGATAATGATGGAGGCCGATTCAATACCTGCATAAGACTTGGATACCAATTCTTGGTGTTGAATTCCCTTCTTAATGATGATCGCAGCGCCCCCAGACGCACATCTTGCAGCATTTGAAGCCATTCAATCCTTACGGTACACTCAATAGCCAGATAGCTTGAAGTCTTGAATAGCTACGCTTTCGGGGAATGCACCTAGCATTCCATATCTTGCACCGTATTTCACCTTTGTTGATTACAGTATAACGTTGTGCAGCCATACTAAAATTAGTTGGTCGTAAGGAGCCCACTCAACTGTGGGTAACTTTTGCCTAGATTAGAAAACAGATGAAAGATACGACCTAATTGTTTATACATACCTGGTAGGTCGTTGGTGTTGAGGCCTTTATCTTCCAGCGTAGACACAGCAGCAACATAGGATTTGCCTGCTGTCACTTTAGAACTGGGCATCCTTTGAACCTGGGAGTATTTTGGACATTTTTTACCAAGCAAGAGGTAAACGAGCCTTTATATACAGAACAGTGGTACAAAATATACAATGAGCGTTTTCTAAGATACTTGAACCAACAGGAAATAAAGTAAGGGAGCCAATTGGTCTAAAAAGGAAATAATGGCCAATAGTATAAAATAGAATAGAAAAACACAACTTTGAATTATACAAAGGAAAAAAAATGTACAGAAGTTTAACATAGATGGTGCGTATTCGACGCGGACCGAAAAGAGAACTACTTTTCCTTTAACAGTTTCTAGTATTTCCAACCCACAGGGCTAGGAATGGGGTTCCCACTCAGCAGTTATCTGTCTGAGGTTTTCCTACAGCACCTAGAATTAACATATGTCACCCCCTTCCTCAATAATTTCTCCGTCATCGCATATTTCCGATATGTCGTTGATATCCTCATCCTCTTTGACTCCCGTTCCATTACCCCCACTAATATTGTTAACACCGTTAACTCCTCCCCCCCTCCCATGTCCATTTTACCTTTGAACTAGAAAATAACCGGTCTATCCCTTTCCTTGACATCCTCATCACCAAGAACCCCCACACTAACTGCTTCTCCTTTTCCGTCTTTCGCAAGCCGACCACATTCTCCAACTTAATAAACCATTCCTCCTCACACAAACAAGCCTCATTAAGATTTCTAATCAATCTGCCTTGAAGCTACCCCTCAACCCCCTATCTAGATCTTCCGAACTCCGCATAATCCGGTACCTTACCCATGCCAATGGATATTTCTCCTCCATGTTCTCCTGCATCCTCCAACGTCGCAGACGAGCCCTCATCTTCCCCCGTCCTCACATTTTGACCCATCCTACAAAATGCACGTCCCAATTATATTTGGGCCATAATTTCACCTAGTTCTCTAATTTCCTGTCGTCCCTCAGCCTCCGAATATCTTTTCGTACTCTTACCTCATCAGCTCGATCCCTGAACCCACCCTCCTTTGTCACCACCGACAAGTATTCCCAACACGGAGTTTATCGCCTAGATTGTGCATTCTGCGACATGTTCTATGTGTGATTATCGACCCGCAATCTTGCGGTGCGATTTAAAGAACACGTTGATTCGTATAAAAAACGGGATCGTATTTCCCACTATGTAAACCATCTCGCAGATTCCGGACAATCGTTGAAAACACAAGAAGAGGTTATGCCTGTCTTGCATGTCTGTAATAAACCTGAAAAAACTGCTACCCTTGAAGCGATCGAAATATTCAAGGCCAGAAGTCCACCCCCCACCTGCTTCTCAATTACCAAACAGACTTTAACGTGCATGCGGTACTTGGTTCTTCATAAGACCTATTATGATTTCCTTCTCTCGTCTTCTGTATAATTTTATGCCTTTTGCTTTTTGTATATTTCTTAGCCAGTTCTTGTTTACGTTATTTTATTCAATTCTGCAAATCCTCTCATTCCCAGACAACCGGATAAGTTCTCTTTTCGGTCCGCGTTGAATACGCACCATCCTTTGTATAATTCAAAGTTCTGTTTTTCTATTCTATTTTATTCTATTGGCCATTATTTCCTTTTTGGACCTATTGGCTTCCTTATTAGGACCGATAGGTACTTATGTTTTCACAATGTGCGTCCGTCCGTCCATCCGTCCGTCCGTCCGTCATTATGTCTGTCTGTCTGCTTTCAAACGCTTTCGAATTTTAGACTTCCGTTTTCGCAATTCGACAACTTAAGGGAATCGGAAGACTGAGAGTTCGTTGGTGGAAAAATTCGGTGAACTACTTCCGGTTCAAAAAGTCAAAAATAATATAGGGGACCACGTTTATCACTATACAATTCCATGTATAAATAGCCTGTGCATTGCCAAATGCTGTTCTCTCTAAGATTCTATAGCTAAAGCAGAGAAAAGGATTGTGAATTAAGTGATAACACGAGAACGTCTTCCTTGATGGTCAATAGCAGACAGAACTGGTTCAGGTGTATGTGGTTTAGTGGTACAATTATGGTCCACTGGAAATTTTCAATGCCAAATATGGCATGTATTATATCAAACAGCTTGAAATAACATGTCATGATGGAATATTAACGTAAAATTAATATTAGTCGAAATTGGTTGAAAGGTGCCTGCTTTTCGTAGGCTAAGGTCAAAAACTCTCGCTGGTGAGAAGAGTTAGCGCTTGGTCGATCAGAAATCCCAGTGAGAAAACTATGACGTCATTTTAACGCGGTCAGAAACGCCAGTTAGTGCTGCTATGCCTAACCGGTTAGTCTCACCGTCCTCACCGAGAAAAAGACGGTTAGCCCAGTGAGAAATTACGTCATCATTCTCTCACCGGTGAGGGTTTTTGACTTTAGCCATGGACACATTATAGTTCATTGGAATTTTCAATGTTGAAATATAGCATGTAATATATTAAACGACTTGGAATGATGTGCCATCAATGAATATAACGTAAAATTATTATTAGTCGAAATCGGTTCAAAGGTACCTGCTTTTCATGGACCCATTATGGTTCATTAGAACTTCCAATGCTAAAATATGGCATGTAATATATGAAACGACTTGGAATGATGTGTCATGAATGAAGATAACGTAAAATGAATGATAATCTAAGTCGGTTCAAAGGTACCTGCTTTTCATAGACCCATTCTGGTTGCTAGATTTTTCAATACTAAATATTGCATGTAATATACAAAACGACTTGGAATGATGTGCCATGAATGAATAGAACGTAAATTGTTAATAGACGAAATCGTTTCAAAGGTACCAGCTTTTTGTGGATCCATTATGGTTTATTGGAACTTTCAATGCTAAAATATTGTATGTAATATATCAAACAACTTGCAAATGACGTGTCATGAATGAATGTAACGTAAAAGTAATGATAATTGAAATTGGCTGCATGATTCGTGTTTTAATGATACCATTATGAAACAATTTAGAAACTTTCAATTTAACTACTTATGCCTTATATTATCAATAGTTAGTTTGTGTTAGGCAAATTATAACAATAGCTAGTAGCTACTTATCACTTCAATGATGCATGCTTACGTAGAAAAGCGTTGGCAATAGTTTTTGAAGAAAGATTAATTAATAGGAATGCTAACAAATTAAAGGATTCATATCTGTTTTAATCTATACAGAACTGCTACTTTCTCCATTAAAGTTTCTGATAGATGTACGCCTTGCTTAGCAACCAGAGGCTTTCTTAGAAACCTCATCTAATTCATAACAATGAAAGGCTTTTTTAGAAATCAATTTCTTTTTCTTTCTCGATTTCTTTAAAATCCTATCGGTCCTGAGCATTTCGATTGCCTGACTTGTTTTATTTCCTATTGGTTCATGTATCTTAAAAAACGCTCATTGTATATTTTGTACCACTGTTCTCTATATAAAAGCTCGTTTGCCTCTCCTGGTATCATCCTGATTCATACTGGATCATACATCAAAGAGGATCATACATCAGGACGATCGATATCATACATCAGGACGATCAGGACGATCAAAACGGACTAGCTCTTCAAGGTATCACTCTACTCTCTTTTCAGGTATCATTTCATTATTTTCATTTCACGGTGCGCCCTTTTCAGGGCGATATTCACCTTCTGTTACGTCTTATGTGCTGGTCCCTGGCGTTGGAATTAATATTCCCGTAAACCAGCACATCAAGACGCTCATTATCCTTCTGGGTCCCTGGCGTTGGGATTAATTTCCTCGCAAACCTAACTAAGGACATTTTCTCATATCATCTATTATTATTCTAATCATTCACGAGCGGGTCCCTGGCGTAGAATTAATTTTCTCGCAAACCTGACTTGTTCTTTTTTCTTAGAGCTAGGTGCGTCCTTCTTAGGACGGCTTCTTTAGCACACACCTAGCTACGAGGTTACTTCCCCCCCACCCTGGTTCTATACATTTATATATGATGGCTTCGTCTAAATTAACCAAGCTGAAGTTGGCTAAAGAGCATTTGCTAGTGGCGGATGGTAAAACTGTGTCCTGCGAAAAGGCCTACCGGGATGCCTGCTTGGATGCTAGGTTTGCTGCTTTTGACCTAGTGTTCAACGAAATGTTAGAAGCCCTCCGGGATGAAACAAACGCTAAGTATAGTGCACTGGAGGAAAAAGTCGAATCCCTCCACAAAAGTTTTGAGGAGAGGTTCGAAGGTATCAATAAGGAAATTAAGGACTCTCGTAGAGATGTTATTGACAAGATAAGCGAACTTAAGGAAGCCTTTGGGAAATGCTCCGGGACTCCGAAGGCAAGTAACAACACGGAAGATAATCCAGTTGATAGCAGCAAGGTAAGTAATGTCTTAAAAACTATTTCCTCTTCTAACAGTATGGAGTCTATGGATATAATAGAAAATAGTGACTGTTCGACAAACGGTGGCTGTAAGAGAAGTCACTCTGACGGAACTGATGAAGAAGTGGACGACAGTCCCTGGATTGGTGTCACTAATAAAAAATTCAGAAAAGGCACTAGGATCGATAACCTAAAGACCGTCTCCAGCATAAATGAAGAAGTCGTCAGCGCGACTAGAATGAGGAATCTGAAGAATGTACAAGGTCGCTCGGCTAATAGGATCACGAAGAGGTATGTAACGCCAATTATCGTGCGGACTCATGGCGTCCCGTTTAAGACGATTTTAACTGAGCTCGAGAAGCATGTTCCAGTCGAAAAGATCGCCGTTCATACGGGCAGAGCTGAAACCATCAAGGTTAAATGTGAAGATGAAGAAACACACAACAGGTTAGTCTCTGGCATTAAATCTGATAATATTTTAAAAATTCAGCATCATCAATTGAAGTCGGAGAAGGTCTTGAAATACGTAATTCGTAATGTGGATGTTACGTATGACCTCGATGACTTCCAAAAAGACCTAAAAAGAACCAACTACTTCCCGGAAAAAGTTATTCGATTGAGGAAAGCCAAAGGATCCATTGATATGCCAATGGTTTTGGTTCTACTCCCGAACACCGAACACAACCAATCATTGAAAAACGTAACACGTATTGGGCCGCTGGCAGGTTCAGTGGAGGCCTTTCGAGGGAACAAGAAGCCACTACAGTGTTACAACTTCCTGCGCTTCGGACACGTATCCATGGGCTGCACGGAAGATCCTCGTTGTAATAAATGTGCTGAGGGGCACCAGTCAAGAGATTGCCCCAAGATCAAGGGACAAGACCCCCCAAAGTGCATCAGATGTGGTGGACAGCACACAACAAGCTACACGAAATGTCCAAAGTACCTCCAGGTTCAAAGGATGTCTAGTTCTAAAGTGACAGCAGGCAAATCCTATGCTGCCGCTGTGTCTACGCCGGAAGATAAAGGCCTCAACATCAACGATCTACCAGGTATGTATAAGCAATTAGGACGTATCTTTAATCTGTTTTCTAATCTAGGCAAAAGTTACCCACAGTTGAGTGGGCTCCTTACGACCAACTAATTTTAGTATGGCTGCACAACGTTATACTGTAATCAACAAAGGTGAACTTCGGTGCGTGATATGGAACGCTAGGGGCATTCCCCGAAACCGTATCGAGTTTCACAACTTTCTGATAAATCACGAAATTGACGTGGCTTTCCTCTGTGAAACTCACCTCAAACCAAGCCAAGACTTCAAGCTACCTGGCTATTGTGTGTACCGTAAGGATCGAATGGCTTCAAATGCTGCAAGATGGGCGTCTGGGGGCGCTGCGATCATCATTAAGAGGGGAATTCAACACCAAGAAGTAGTATCCAAGTCTTATGCAGGTATGGAATCAGCCTCCATCATTATCAATGACGTCTCCTGTGGTGAAGTGAAGTTCGTAGCGCTCTACAATTCACCTAAACATTATCTTGACATTTGCGAGCTTTATGAACTCTTCAGTGGTGACACTCCAGTCGTCCTGGCTGGTGACCTAAATGCCAAGCATCCAAGCTGGAACTCCAGAACGCAGAATTACAACGGCATGATTCTCTATAGGTACATACAAGGTAGAGATGATATCATCGCTGCTGGACCTGTGGAGGACACCTACTACTGCGACCACTCCCCTTTTGACGTTTGGACATCTCGCTCTTGAAGGGTTTCTTCAAACCGTACAATATCTTCACGATTGATGACCTTTCTTCTGACCACAAGCCTGTGGCGTTGTACTTTGACAATGTTGACATAAATTTCCGAGAGGAACTCGTACATCATCAAGACTGGAGGCTCTACAAAGATATTCTTAAGGACTATGGCTACCATCCCGACGTTGCTTACTGTACTGAGGACATCGATCAACTTGTTGATGACATCACCAGATGTATTAACAGTGCCATAGAAGTCAGTAAGTATCCATCAGAGAAAAAACCTTCTCATCGAATCCAACTCTCTCCTGGAATCCAACGCCTAATTGCTGAAAGAAACAGGACCCGTAGACTTTGGCAACGCTATCGTGAACCTTGGCTCAAAACCAAGTACAACAAGTTAGTGCGAAGAGTTCAAGAGGAGATAAAAGAGCTTCGCGACGCTAGATGGAATGAAAAACTCAAAAGCTTGTCGGCTCGCGACAAATCTATTTGGAGTATGGTTAGAGCTTTACAGAAGAAGAAGAATGTTATGCTTCCTCCACTCCGTACACCACAAGGTAACTATGTGCAAACTGATCAGGACAAGGCCCAAGTCATTGCAGATTCACTGGAACTGCAGTTTGTTACTCCTACCAACGATAAGCCCGAGAGCCAAATCATGTCTCGGCGTGTGGAAGAAGGTATTTATAACCTTGATGAAGTCCCGAAGCATTTTACGAAGTACAACATCGAGGCTTGTGAGATCGCCAACATCATAAATAAACTGAAAAAGAAGAAGGCTCCAGGAAAAGACAAGGTGAGTAATAACGCCCTTATGAATTTCCCAAAGAACTTTATTGAATTTCTCACCAATATCATTAGCGACTGCTGGAAATTTTCTTACTTCCCTGTGGCGTGGAAGAAATCTATTGTGTTGAGTATCCCAAAACAGGGACAAAATCCTGCAATTTCCGCGAGCTACCGACCTATTAGCTTGCTACCCTCGATGTCCAAGGTGTTGGAGAGAACGATCCTTGTCAGATTCCAAGATCACTGTCTAGCAAATGACCTTTTACGGGAAGAGCAGTTTGGCTTTCGTGCTGCCCACTCTTGTCCTATGCAGATATGGAGGCTCGTTGAAGACCTGAGCACCCCCCTGAACCTATCCAGGTACTGTGGGGTGGTATTTCTCGATGTCAGTAAAGCTTTTGACCAAGTATGGCATGAGGGCCTTGTCTACAAAATGATCAGAGACGGGTTCCCTGCCGATTTGATCTTGATGGTGAAATCCTTTCTTGACGGCAGATCCTATCAAGCCAAGGTTGGAGAAAATCTTTCCACACCCCGTGTTGTAAAGGCCTGTGTCCCTTAGGGTTCTGTCCTCGGGCCTATGCTATTTAATTACTTTGTACATGATTTCCCAAAACCCGATAATTGTAATCTGTATTTTTATGCGGATGACACTGCCATTATGACATGGGCACACCAGCCGGCTCACGTTATTACTCGGCTGCAGTGCGCCTTGAAGCAGTTCGAAGACTGGTTTAACTGCTGGAAGTTGAACCTTAACGGCGGAAAGTGCAAGGCTTTGTACCTCAATAGGAAGCTCAAGCATCCCCCAGATTCTCTTGTTCTGTTTAATAAGAAACTGGACTGGGTGGACAACTACAAGTACCTGGGAGTTATCATTGACTCAAGACTCTCATGGAACCAGCATATGTCCTATGCTCTGAACAAAGCGAAGAGGGCTAAGTACAGTATCATAGCTCTTATGGGTCGCAACAGCGCTCTCAGCATTGACAACAAGCTACTTCTGTACAAATCGATTATCCGGACCATACTCCTCTATGGCATGCCTGCGTGGGCGACTATCTGTAAAAGCAGATGGAGTGAACTACAGTCATTCCAGAATGTTACCCTGAGGACCATTGCCCAGCTGGACAGAAGGACGGTGAAAAACCAATCCATCCACCTCGATTTAAACATGGCCCATATCGGTAAGTTTATACAGGATCTCCTTTTGACTATGATACAGAAGATGAAGACTCCCGACAATAAGCTTGTGAAAGGGATACTGGAGAACTCAATGAATATGAACTGGCATGCGAAGTATCGTAAACCGAGGCACGTTCTTGACATCAATTTTGAAGATATTAGCAACGTCTCTTTCCCAGACTACTGAAAGATGTGATAATCTTATTTCTCCTTGTATTTTTTTATTTTGTTTGTTTTTTGTTTCTGACAATCGTCAAACTTATTTTCTTTTTTGTATAATATGGAAGACCGCTTGGGTTGGTTAGGCTTCTTGACTACCTCAGTGTATTTCCTTTGGAGTTTATTCTGGTTGGATGAGCTTTGTGAAAGCACTGCTTTCGTCCCATCCTAACGAATGTACACTTCACTGTTCGATTGTCGATTGTCGATTGCTGTGTATATCCTTGACAAAGCCGGGAATAAATGGCGAAACTGGTTGGAACTCCTGATATCCCTCTGTTATACTGTAAGGCCACCACCTGTTTAGTTAATAGGACCAGTATTATGATCCATCCTTCTACCTTTAAAGTTTCCACTGAATCATAATGGTTCCATGAAACCACATACCATTGAAGCTATTTTGACTATCATTAATTTTACGTTAATATTCAACCATGATATGTTATTCCAGGCTGTTTGATATAATACATGCCATATCTTAGCATTAAAAGTTTCCAGTGAACCATAGTGGTACCACTAAACCACATACCTTGGAACCAGTTCTGACTGATATTTACCATTAAGGAAGAACATCACGTGTCTTCACTTAATTCACAATCCTTTTCTCTGCTTTAGCTATAGAGTGCCAAAAAGAGAACAGCATTTGGAGTGCACAGGCCATTTATACATGGAATTGTATAGTGAAAAACCTGGTCCCCTATACAGGGTGATTTACATCGAATGTAAAATACTTAAAGGGGGTATTATA
>JAHWFO010015398.1:0-12086 GCA_023313115.1 Rhysida immarginata
TTAGTAAAAATGCTCATATTTCATCAAATATTTAATATTTTTCTATTCTAATTGCAGGGTGTTGTCTGTACTGTAGCTTGTCAAGTTTCCTGAAAATGGCATTGCATTGACGTTTCCGTTCAGAGGCTTTCTCTTTAGGCAACACTTCCTAGGGTGCATATACTTTTCAAATAGCAGCTAGCGCCACCAGCACCCGGAAGTGATGAAAGTAGCACACTACAAGCACGGAAGAATAGTGTACGACTTCTAACGTTCTATACGCTGTCCAAGGAAAGAAAAACTGGGCGTGTCTAATTAAATTTCCGATTTCAACTGTTACACATTGTTACTAAGTAAAATTAACAATGTCTAACAATCGAAATTAGAAATGTGTTTGGATATTCCCAGTTTTTCTTTCGTTGGACAAAGTGAAAGTATCTGAAAAGTATCTGCATCACTAACACGACTTTCTATGATGGCGTCTTCTAAACACAAAACAACTTCATACATGGAGGCTGCCATCTTCGAAATCGCTCGTGCCATACCTACAACAATAGAAGAAATACTGGCGTTTCTGGCATGCTAGCAGTAGAAAGGTATATGCAACCGGGGTACGCTAATTGGCAGTTGTCAGCCCTCTCGCGGCCAATGACTCAAGCTTCCAATATGGCCGCCGAAGGGGGAAGGTGAACATCAGTCGATTCCTCACAGTATTGCAGCTAGTGATGCAGCTACTTTAATAAGCATATCCATCGCTGATATTTTAAATTATCTTAGATTGAATGCCGGTAATGAAAGAAAAAGATGCTTGGTAGAGGGGGAAGCAGTTTTAAATGCTCAGCATACAGTATTTTGTGGGAGAAACAGTATCGCATCTTCGCCTTCAATACACATAATAGCCCTTGTGCTAAGGAGTACCAGTATTAGTTCCACCCAATGACGTATATTAAAGATAAACCTAATTATCAACCTACGTCATTGGTTCCACCCCACATGAGATAAACCTAATTATCAACCCTTGCCAGGGTACTGATCATATAAAGGTACTAATCAAAACATATTATAGCTCACGCAAGGAAAGATGGGATCAATCAGATTCGTTCTCTTATCGACGGCACAGATCTAGCTATTAATGAACGATTTGGCAGACGAATCTTTGGAGATGAAGATAGCGATCGAGGCATTCAGTCACAGTGACAATCTCTGCAGTTTGGTGCTTTTTATCAAAAGTGTTCTTTTTAAAGGACACAAAATCACACCGAAAGAGAAAGATATCAGGAATCAACTGGTTAGTCTTGATTCTGATTGGTTGTCGCTTCCATCTTTGACTGTTATACTATAAAATCTTCATCGCAAGATTCGTCTGCCAAATCGTTCGTTAATCGCTAAATATGTGCATTCGATAAGAGAACGAATCTGATTGACCCCTTCTTTCTTTGCGCGAGCTATAATATGTTTTGATTAGTACCTTTATATGATCAGTACCTTGGCAAGGGTTGATAATTAGGTTTATCTCATGTGGGGTGGAACTAAAACTGCTACTCCTTAGCACAAGGGCTATTATGTGTATTGAAGACGAAGATGCGTTACTATTTCTCCTACAAAATATTACATGCTGAGCATTTAAAGCTCCTTCCCCCTCTACCAAGCACCTTTTTCTTTTATTACTGGCATTCAATCCAAGATAACTTAAAATATCAGCGATGGATAGAGTGGTTCGTGCTTATTAAAGTAGCTGCGTCACAAGCTGCCATGCTGTGGAGGTATCGATTGCTGTTCATCTCCCCCCCTTCGGCGGCGATATTGGAAGCTTGAGTCATTGGCCGCTAGAGGGCTGACGACTGCCAATAGCTGAATAGTATACGCCTCAAGCGCGCTTCTAACGCCACTAGCTGAAAAGTACGAGGGGCGATTGATAAATAAGGTCTCCATGGCTGTAACTTTTTTATTTGTTAACCGATTTTCAAAATTCTTTTTGTATCTTATACTCACATTTGTCCTTTATGTAATGCACTATTCACTTTTCGACATAGTCCCCATTCCTTTCCATGCATTGCGCCAACGCGTGACTAGTCGGGTGAACCCGTCGGACAGGAATTCCGGAGTTGTTGTCGACACCAGGATTGAATGGCAGCGTTTATCTCGCCGTCAGAACCACCTCATGTCCCTTAAGGGGCTCTTTCTTCTTTGAGAAGTGGTGAAAGTCGCAATGTGCAAAGTCTTCCATTTTTGAACTGCAATTTGTCATCTTTGAACTGTAGGCGCTGCAACGCCTCTGGTGTGTGGTGACTCGTGTGCGGGCGGACGTTATCGTACTCCAGAAGAGGGTCCAAAGCTGCCATTCAATCCTGGTGTCGACAACAACTCCGGAATTCCTCTCTGACGGGTTCACCCAACTAGTCACGCGTTGGCGCAATGCGTGGAAAGGGATGGGGACTATGTCGAAAAGTGATTAGTGCATTACATAGAGGACAAATGTGAGTATAAGATACAAAAAGAATTTTGAAAATCGGTTAACAAATAAAAAAGTTACAGCCATGGAGGCATTACTTTTCGACCAACCCTCGTAGATGATGAGCGCATCAGGGTAAGAAAAGAAGTGCACTATCCAAGCCTGTGGATGCTGTGCGATGATCTGGGGTTATCTTATCTGGTACAGAGGGTAGATTATCGCAAGCGATAATCTGCGGCACCTACTCCTACGAGGGAGTTTTGCGCCATCCCATCAAATAACGACTGCTACGAGATGACAGTAGCAGTCGGGACCGACGGCTTAACGTGCCCTCCGAAGCACGGGGGGTTTCATGATGGAAAAGCTGCTG
Organism: Rhysida immarginata; assembly: GCA_023313115.1. Taxonomy (NCBI): domain Eukaryota; kingdom Metazoa; phylum Arthropoda; class Chilopoda; order Scolopendromorpha; family Scolopendridae; genus Rhysida; species Rhysida immarginata. The sequence continues at coordinate 2,802 of JAHWFO010015398.1, forward strand.
GGGATAAACGAACCAGAGGCTATCACCAACTGCTGGAACACCAGCTATGGTCAATCGGCAAATGGGTCAGACCAAAGTCCCCCAACAGCCGCGCCCCAATGATCTGGGGTTGCTCCTGTTCGTCTGGTCTGTGTTCTGCAATGCTATGCAGCCGTGTGTCTGAATCTGCTGGATGACCAGGTTATCCCATCCTTGGACGAATTTCTTTTTTCTGATCGAACTGGATTGTTCCAGGACGACAACGGCAGGATATACCGAACTTGAATTGAAATTGATGATGATTTGTTTCCTCTGAAATCGACTAAAAAACTCATGATTCGAGAAAATACATTGAAATTTAAAAAAAAAACAATTTATCTTTTATACCTCCAAAATAGCGCATCAGAAGTGAACAATTTTTGAACAAAAATCATTCGTCTCAGCGAGAGAACTCCGTACATATCGAAGATATTGACTTTGGTTTGGTTGTATGAATGGTTCAGCCATTCCTTCATTGTTAGGAATAAATTATCCACTATTACTGAAATCCAAGTTCTGTCTGTCTGTCCCTTTATAGACCCGGCCCCTTCAAGAGATATCCCGAAACCATCTTTTTTCTGGATACTTCTGGGCGTGTAGGGAACGCTACTGGGGTTTTGATTCCGGCAAAGTTGACTTTTAGTAACTGCGAGTACTGCGTGCACTGCAGAGAAGCATCCTTCAGAGCCACCCAAATGAACAACTCATTCATAGCAACTATTTCGTAGCCGCCCTGTAGTGAAGCATCACTTAAAGACGCTACTGTTGGCCCATAATTTCGCAGCATTTTACTCTGAAGTTATTAATTACTATTAGAAATTAATAAAGTTTATTTTAATTCGTAAATATTTAACAATGATTAGTTAATTTTACTGAAACGCTTAATATAAGAATTTACAAAATTATTACTAATTAATAACCGATTTAAACATTTGATATATTAAAAAAAAATTTACTAAATTGCAAAAAAATAAGTTGAGTGGGTCTTGTATCACATAAATGAATTCTGTACAAACACTGTCGCGATCTGTATATCTTAGGTAATACTAGGTCGCGATCGGTTTGATTGTGATTTGTTTGAAGTAGGATCCTGCAAAAACCCACCAGTCAAAACTCCTAGATTAATAGCACAAATGAGGACATATCCTAGAAATAAACGTTAGTTTTTATCTGATTTTTTATAATTTATACATTATTTTATCGAATTATTTGAAAAATATCTGGGTTTTCTTTATAGCGAATGTACGAATAACTCCCGTAATAAGAAAAATAACCAGATTTACTGCTACTCCAAAAGAAAGGATCGACATACAATAACTACTATCACTACCTCTGCTGGTCTTACCATTACTGATGTACTGGATATTAGTAACTGTTTTACCTAGCATTTCAACGCATTCTCGGAGAACTGTCTACCTATTGTCCCCCTATTGATAACCTCATCTTAACGGAGTTCACTGATAGAGATGTTGCCTACGGCATTAATAGATTACGGGCCAAGCCTTGCAATTCTTCGACAGAGGTTCCTTCCTTTATTCTCAAAGGCCTTCGAGATGTCATATTTATTCCTCTTAAGCGCATCTTTAATTTGTGTCAAAAAGCTGGCCACTATCCTAGAATAAGGAAGAGTGCGGTTGTGGTTCCTGCATTTAAGGGTGGTTCTGCCAAACGTACTGACATTGCTAGCTATAGGCCGATCTCTACCCTTCCACCCACTGCCAAAGTCTTTGACAACATCATTCATAAATATCTTCTACAACATGTCCTTCCTCATGTTCCTGCGTGTTAACATGGTTTTATTCCCCGACGTTCCGTTGTGAGCAATCTTGTATCTCTCACCACTCATGCTCATTGTGCTCTTGACCACTGCCAGCAACTTGACGTGGTCTACTTTTATATGCAAAAGGCGTTCGACCCTGTCAATCATGAGTTACTAATTAAAAAATTGCGTGCGTATGGGATTGTTGATGAACTCCTTCGGATAATGCGCTCTTTCCTGTTGGTTCGACAGTTTGTTGTATCTATACGACATCATTCATCATTACCCTATAGGCCTCACTGTGGTGTTCCACAGGGTTCTGTCTTAGGGCCTTTATTATTTGTTATCTTCACTGCTGACCTCCCCGAGGTGATTAGAAACTCCCATATATTGATGTATCCAGATGATGTGAAACTTTTTGGTAACATTACAATTGTCTTAATGCTCACCTGCTTCAGCAGGAAATTTATAGTATATGTCATTGGTGTGAGCAGAATGATCTTGCAATTAATGCAACCAAATATGACAAAAAAGACCAATTTTATCGAGTACTTCTAGTCTGTTTGTGGAAATATGCAAGTTGCCAAACTCTGTGTCCGTGATCTTGGCGTAATCGTTGATAGCACACTTTCCTATAATTCCCATGTTGACTGTTCGTCTGAAGGCTTACATAGCTCTTGGTACCATTGTGCGCAGTGGAGCCGATTTTCGGTGCCCTTCTACATTTGTTCGGCTCTATCGGAGTCTAGTTTTACCCATTTTGTCCTACTGTTGTTTTATAGAATGGGGATTCAAATATGCAGTCTTGTAAACTGGATAGGGTGCAAAATGTTTTTCTCCGGTTTCTGAAGCGGAAATTCCCGAATTTTGATGTACCTTCAGATCAGTGTGCACTCTCAGACATTAGAATGAAGATTGAATTAGCTGTGTGAACACCGTACATGAACTGAATTGAATTGAATTACTATTATTATTGAATTTTTATCTTTGTAATAATTATTATATTTCTGTTAATCTGTATAAATAAAATTGTGTTTTTCTGTTTTTTTATTGTCTTTTTTTTTTTTTAATTACGTTACTTCCCTTTTACTTGTATCTTAAATAACCCCATTTTGGGCCTTTGGCCTGTTGAGGGGCAACATAGCGGTTTGGCCTTCCAGTTTATTTGGTGGGTTATTCCCTGTTGTTGTTACCTATCATTATTATTATTATTATTATTATTTATACCAGATGGTTTGTTTGTTTCTAGTATTTATTTGCGTAAAATGACGGCCGTTTATGGGAATGAAATCATACTCACACAAAGAAACTCCGTGTTTACACATTTAGGTTATTTACTCATTTGGTATTAAATGTATGAAATTATACGACTAAGAAATGAGTAAAAAGCGTTTTAATTGTTGGTAATCTTACAAACATGGAAACACGGAATTCTTTTGTGTGATTTTAAAGGACCGTCACTTTACGCAAATAAAATCATACAAGACCCACTCAACTTTTTTTTTTTTTTTTTTTTTGTAATTTAGTAATATTTTTTAATATATCAAATGTTTAAATCAGTTATTAATTAGTAATAATTTTGTAAATTCTTATACTAAGCGTTTCAATAACATTAACTGATTATTGTTAAATATTTACGAATTATAAATAAACTTTATTAATTTCTAATAGTAATTAATAACTTCAGCGTAAAATTCTGCGAAATTATGGGTCAACAGTGGCGTCTTTAAGTGATGCTTCACTGCAGGGCGGATACGAAACAGTTGTTATGAATGAGTTGTTCATTTGGGTGGCTCTGAGGGATGCTTCTCTGCAGTGCACGCAGTGCTCGCAGTTACTAAAAGTCAACTTTGCCCAAACTTTTAGAGGAGGTAGTATGGATGATTCTAAGCAAAAAAGTGCATATGAACATGGGTTCGAATTTTAACGATAACCGAAATATGAATACTAATAAAAATGCCGCCACTAGGATCAACAAGTTAATAACTCAGGTTCTACCCACACAGGCCAATGAATTAGAAACCTTCGTTCAATATGGTATTGACTTTCCTTTGGCTGTAAGTACAGAATATATGAGGTTTGGCATGGATTCTACAAGGCGTTGCAATGCAGGTAAGGTAATCGCAGATCATGCATTCGTCAGAGAGACCTTCAGGTCCTGCAGAGTAGATGGAAGCGGATTACTTCGACGAATGTCTCTTTCCGACATGTCCCAAACATTCTCGAGCGGATTCAAATCCGGACTTTGCGCTGGCCACGGCAGAGGTTGCAACTCGGTGTCATGTTCAGAAAACAACTCCTGAACAATTCCTGCTCGATGGACAGTAGCATAGTCGTCCAGGAAGAACCCGTCACCATTTGGGTACAAATGCACCATTGCAGGATGGACTTGATCTGCAACAATGTTCAGGTAGTCTTTGGCTTTCACCTGACTGTCAAGGATCAGGGGACCCTTGCCATACCAACAAAACATGGCCCATACCATGACACCTCCTCCTACAGCTTGAACTGTGTTCACAACACATGAGGGGTCCATCGCTTCATGGGGCTGCCGCCAAATTCTCTGCCGGCCATCGATGCAAAACAAAGGGTAACGTGACTCGTCCGTCCACATCACCTTTATCCAGTCGTCTACTGTCCAGTCACACCGTTCTTTACACCACTGCAGGCGAACTTTCCGGTTTGTTGCTGACATCAGGGGCTTCCTCACTGGCATGCGACTTACCATCCCTATTCGCTTCAACTCTCGGCGCATTGTTCTGGAGGAGATGGGTTGCGATGATCCTTCATTGAAGTCTACCGTCAGTTACTCCACAGTAGACCTTCGGTTTTGCCGCACAATCCGTCTCAGACAACGTCGGTCCCTGTCTGTGTTGATTGTTTTTGATCCGCAATTCTGCCGTTTCGACTACTCTTGTGGATTCCGTTTCCACGCATTGAATACTTTGGAGATCTGACCTTTTGAGATACCGACCTTTTGAGGTACTGTCCTGGAAATCGTAGCTCCAGCTAGACGGGCTCCCACAATAACTTCTTTTTGGAACTAAGAGAGGTCTGCTGTTTTCCCCATTTTGCTCAACTTAAGCAGCTGCAGCTTGTTACTACCATGTACCTGCAGCTTGGAATGAGCATGTACCTCACATTATTGCATTCATTTGCGTATCACAATCGTTTCTGAACTGTGACCCCGCTTTACATATCAGTACAGTAATTCATCACGAGTTTCTAATTCATTGGCCAGCATGTGTATAACACATAGCATAATGAATTAAAACAACTTTTTACAACTTAATTCTCAACCATTTATTTTGACATGATCACTGTCTTATAATTATTTACATTAGAAATACCACTATTTAAAACTGAAACATTTCAAAAGCTAGTGCTATTTACAATTAAATATATTTACAGAATTCCATTTTTTCTTGGCTACCTCACTAGCACTAACTTTTGAAATGTTTCAGTTTTAAATAGTGGTATTTTTAATGTAAATAATTATAAGATAGTAATCATGTCAAAATAAATGGTTGAGATTCAAGTTGTAAAAAGTTATTTGAAAATATATTATTCTCAACGTTATAGATTGTAATAGGATAGTGAAGTTTGGGGTAATAATAGGGTACATAGAATTGTGTATACGGTTAAAATTTGATCGAATTCCAACGAGTAGTTTCCGAGTTACTTAGTCAAAATCGTAACACGTGGTGGTTAGTACTCACATGTGAGCACGTGTTAAGATGTTGATTGCGTAACTCGGAAACTACTCGTTGGACTTCGATCAAATTTTAACCGTGCACACAATTCTATGTACCCTATTATTCCCCCAAACTTTATTATGCTATGTGTTAGAGAACCTGAGTTATTAACTGGTTGATCTCAGTGGCGGCATTTTTATTTGTGTCCATATCTCGGTTATCGTTCAATTTCGAACCAATGTTCATATGAACTTTTTTGCTTAGAATCATCCATACTATCTCCTGTAAAAATTTCTGACAGGGTTTCAGATACACCCTGTACATTGTAAGCGAACTCGCCAATGGAAAAGTACTAAAATGTCACGACACGACTCACCTAAGTTCCATTTTCACCAATTCCTAGCTTAGTTTTGATATCGGAAGCTATTTTAATATTATCATTTAATTTTAATATTGTAAATATTTTTGAATTTTAAATTCGACTGCCAAAAAAGGGGGGGGGGGTTCCATGCAACTAGGAAACCCTCCTGCAGACCATACAAAATGCATTTGGAAGTAAGTTACATTAACACACTATGGAAATCAGCTGTATTGTTTCCCATGAGAGTTCTAAATTCATATACAAAATATATTTCATTTTAAGAGTATTCTTTTCACAAAAAAATTTCGTTACAGAATATTAACATGAATAATCACGTTATTCGTTACAGAAACGAATAATACTAACTTACGTTTTACGTTTAACAGCAGCAATCTACAATGATCGCCCTTCCTTGAAGTATTTTTCCTTTGGAAAAGGGAAATTTTTTTTCTCTGGACACTTGGATTTTGTATTAAAACAACCAATAGCACAGGAATTCACATTGGATTTCATTTTTTTTACTTAGCTATAGACGTAAAAGTTTGCAAACATCGGCTTCGGTGTCTCAGTGGTTGCGTGATCGCCTCTGATGCCCGAAGACGCGAGTTCGATCCCGGCCGAGGACGACGAAGATTTTTCAGGGGGAAATCCTGAGGTCACAGTTCCTTCGGAAGGAGAGAGATATCGTTGGTCCCGTGTACATTAAAGAACCCTTGCGAGGCAAAATTTGCGGTTCCTATAACGCCGTCCTGAGATGCCCATAGTAGTTGATACCAACCAAACCAAAGCAAATTTGCAAACACAACATTCACGCTGTAAAACGCGGGCTACTAATGATGGCAATCGCTTTTCTCTCTTCAAGCACCTTCTCAAAACGGCCACGAGTGGCCGCCTAAGTCGGACTTGCCCGTGCTCTATAGAGCGAGCCTTTAAAAAGAAAAGGCGCACTCTTATCTATGAGCCTGTACAAAAGAAAGTAGGTAAACTGAGTGGTCGGTTGGCGATAAACAGAGTATACACTGCGCAGCACAAATAAGAATTTTTTTCTTTTTTTCTTATTGCCTTTATTTTGTTTTTTAAATAAAATAGGTATTCTGATGTCTTTGTCCTCTTACAGATTTAAAACAACTTGAAGGATTTGAATAATAAATTTTTATTTTGTTATATGATGTTTTTTCTACAATAACCTGGATGCACATAATACACGGATTATATACGTGAAAGTTTACTTTAAATTATAATTTGATTCATTGGACAAATATAAGAAAATTTTCACAAATTTACAGGAAGCAATATCCCTTTTAAAAAGAAAAAATGAATTCATACCTCATTTTTAAGGTTATTTTCAGTTTCATCATTGAAATTATTGACTTAGCGTTTAATGAATTACATTGAATTAATTGTTTTGGATTAAATGTGCGCATATTCTTCCAATTTACATTTGTTTGATAACAAACAGATTTTTAAAATTTTTATTGATCAGTTTTTATTGTTATATACAAAGAATGCATATTTTTCATTAAGATATTTCTTCATAAACTGAATCAGGTTCTAGCTTAATTGGCTTCAAGTATCCGTCATCGTCACATGTCGAGGAATGTGAACAATTACTTTGTATTTCCTCGTAGAAAACGCTATGTAGCTGTTCTCGGTTTGCTCGTTGCACGTCCAGCATTTCATTCACCGTCATAGTTTCAAGTTTCTTGTTTTTTATCCATCTGGAAATAAAAAGTTTTGGTTTCTCAAAAAAATTATATTTGGTCATAAACATTGCTTAAGAATAAATGAATATACTTGCCTTTCATTTTCTGAATGATTTTTAAAATAAAAAGTAATTCCAGCAAAGATGCACCAAGACAACACCAACGGAAGCAATGCAGCTATTAAGATAACCTTTAATCCTGAAAAAGTAAAAAACAAGTTTCTGTAGAAAATATGAAATTAAAAAAATATATGAATAAAATGATTTCATAGATAAAACTTTTATGGTAAATGTATTAGAGTGTACCAAAATTTTCGTTGCAGTTTTCTAAACGTGGCTTTTTATCATTGAAAGAATTTGCTGCTTGAAATACAACATAGAAATTTACGATTTATACGTTGTAAACGCTTAAAGTGTAACATACAGGGTGTTGCAAAAATATACAGGACAGTACTGCTGGGTAGCCTGTCCTCTCGCTTCATGGGCCGCTTCATAAAATGATAATTGGGAAATTTTATTTTGTTAACCTATTTACGCCGAAATTGGTAAAAATGGAAATTGAGACGTCAATTCTTAAATTTATATTCTGTAGCATGTTAAGACAAAAAATAATTTACAAAAGCATAAAAAATTACATCTATTGACGACAGCATGTGCTTTATATAAAATCTAAATTTGGAATCGCTAGGCAACGGGCCAGGAACTGACGTCACTAATTAGTTTTCTTGTTAAGTGAATTAAAAGTAAAAATTAAAATAAATTTTCATTTTTATTTTTAAGTTATCATGGAAGATGATATTTATTGAACTGCATTTTTATTTCATCGAAATTTTTATTGCGAACTTTTTTGAACTTTTCGAACCTTAATTTCAAAATCAAATTCTTCAAGACCTTCAATATTCAAAATTTTTCTTTCGTTATCATTGTTATCATTTCATATTGTCACCTTTTAAGCAAGTGCCGAGTCAACAATGAAGTCCGTTTCTACGAGGTGTGAAAATTATTGCCAGGACAGAGGACTTGAGATTACTTGGACTGTTAGAAGCTTGACTCAATCATATATGTCATCATTGTCAAGTGGAATCCTTAGAACATCAATAATCCGCGAAATTGTAGGTACTAGTAAAAAGCAGATAGAGATCGTCGAATCCTAGCAAATGTGACACGATTTAATTGTACGTCTGAAACAATTGTTACAATTTTCCGAACTAAACATAACTACCGACAGTACTGACAATAACCATCCGTCTGATACTGAGGACTTAAGTTTCCATGAGCGTGATGCTGATCATAAGCCCACCTTAGCAGAATCAATGGTTGGCAGAGATTTCGAATCGTATTCTCATAGTTGAGATTGGGTCAGCTTCTCTCAGTAACAGGAATTTTAACATCTGCAATTTTTCTGACATTTTAGAAAATTGTGCACTGCCAATATTGTGGTAACTGTTTGGCTTGGGTCCATTTCAGTACCAAGATGACACGCCTCCGTTTCACAAAGCAAGATGTGCAAGTGTCACTGGCAGTGGAAGGTAAGTGTGAAAGACAGAAGTAAGGATACGCAAATTAATGATAAAACAAGTTAAGAGGAAAGAGGTTTTATCAAACCAAGCTTTTATAATGTTTTATTTAATGGCAACAATACAGCTTAATTTTACAACAATAAACAATAGATACATTTACTCTCGCCATAACGAAATGTCCAATTGTTACAACAATCAATTCGTAGTAATGAGTTAGTACCATTAGAACA
>JAHWFO010015406.1:0-20799 GCA_023313115.1 Rhysida immarginata
TTCTTCTACAGGGTGTTTCAAAATTATGTACAATAAATTTAGTGACATATTCTTCAGGTCAAAAGAAGACGAAAATGTTCTATAGCACTTTGTCTGGAAACGATTTATTTACGCGATACAGCCAACTAAACCCGTGTCTCCAAATTACAGGAATTGTTCCAAGTGCCCGCCACCAGCTCGCACGCACGCTTCGGCTCGTGGCATGAGCGACCGTCTGATGTCAAGGAAGAGTTCGTTGCCAGCATTAAGAGCGGTTTGGCATGCATTTTCAATTCGTTGTCGCAGATCCATAATGTTAGGAGCTTCTGTGCTGTAGACGATCGTTTTCACATGACCCCACAGAAAAAAGTCCAATGTGTACCATGGAAGAAATACGACGGGTGCATGTCTGTGGTTCATCATGTATGATGTCAATTATCACATCCTCCTCATCCGGAGAATGTGCTACAGGCCGCCCTTGTCCTGTTTGACGGCCAAAGGAACCACGCTCCCTCAAATGTCTGTCGACAGATACAAATGTTCGGTTATTTGGCAAACGTCTATTCGGAAAGCGTTCTTGGTAGAGTCTTCTTGCTTCCACAGCATTTCCGTCCGCAAGACCATACATTAGGTGCATGTCAGTGTATTCTGCACTGGAATACGTGTACATGACTTTTTTTTTTTACGTAAATCGTAATGCGTATGTCAAAGCACGCAAACATTCTGAAATTGATATTCCTAGTGGATGTACAGTAGTGAAACTACAGAAATGGAAACAACCGTACACAACTAATGGAACAACCCTAAAGTAGGTTTAAATGGAATAAACCACCCAACCTAGTGTTGGGTCGAAACGCTGGAACTGCTAAAATATCGTCCGCTAATATCGTGCTTCCCTAGTGTATGATATTGGATTACTCGCAAACAAATCGTTTCCAGACAAAGTGCTATAGAACATTTTCGTCTTCTTTTGACCTGAAGAATATGTCACTAAATTTATTGTACATAATTTTGAAACACCCTGTGTAACTATGAAAAATGTTAACAACTTTTCAAGTTCCTGATAACCATTCCATTGTTATTTTGTTATATGAGAATGGAAATGAAGATGGAATTACAAATGCATTTGCGGACACTAGGATGCTAAAACTGAAACAGGAAGACGGGACAGAGACTACTGAAAGCCCATCTTATTCAAAAGTTTTTTCAGCATCGCAGAGTGCTCGTGAGCATGACAATTTAGAAGAAACCGCGGAACGTGTCTTTAAAAAAAATGTTGATTTCATTTGAGAGAGGTAATTGTAGTTCTTTTAAAGACGGGATTGAAGTTAATGAAAATCCGGGAAAGTTAATGGATAACACTGACGATATAACAAACCATGCTGAAAATGAACAAATTCCGCAATCAAGAAAATAGTTTTAATAATGAGGCAGAAAGAATTGCTGAATCCGATACTGTCCATTTCCATTCTTGTCAATTGATTCCAAAAATGAAAATGAAAATTTTGACAAACTATCTTTCTTACATATTACTTCAAGGAATATTGATTTGGTAGAGAATGCGGGAGTTATATCAAATAAAAATAATACAATCTCCATAAGAACTGTTTCATTGGATACTACTGCTATTAATACTACCACAAGTACCAATATTACTACTGATAAAAATAAAAGTAAGCAAAAGAGAAGGCGAAAGAACTCTTATGAAAAGCCATACGGTTGCAATTATTGTGACAAGATGTTTTCTGCAGCTTCTCAAATAGGCACATGAACGTATCCACACAGGGGAAAAACCGTACAAATGTGACTTTTGTGAAAAATATTTTGCCCGGTCATCTGAGAAAAGAATTCACCAACGAATTCATACAGGAGAGAAGCCTTATAGTTGTGATTACTGTGACAAAACATTCGTAAGACTTTGCAATAAAGTTGCTCATGAAAAACATCATATAGGCGAAAGACCTTTTAAATGTGATTTTTGTGAAAAATCTTATATCAAATCGATCGATAAAATAAACCAAGAACGAATTCATACTGGAGAGAAGCCTTACGGTTGCGTTTCATTGTAAGAAAAGTTTTTCAAGCTTATCAGTAAAGTTATTCATGAAAAATTTCATTCCAGCGAAATACCCTACAAATGCTACTTTTATGCAAAAGCTTTTCTCCGATCAGTAAATAAGCGAAATCTGGAACGTATTCACATAGGAGAGAGGCCTTTCAGTTGTGATTAATGCAAGAAAACGTTTGCAAAATTTTTCATGAAGGATCTCATACGGGAGCAAAACCCTCTAAATGTGAATTTTTGTGATATGGCTTTTTACCGAATAAACAACTAACGTAGCCACCGACGAATTCACAATGCAGAGTAGTCTTTCAATTACGATTACTGTAATAAAATTTTACTTATCCTCATACAAAACTTTTTCATCAATGACTTATATTACTCAAAATTGTACATGTGTAGCTATTCTAACTGATGTTTATATCAGTGTCAATAACTAATGTTTGAATAAAGGATAGGCCTATATAATATGAAAGAATATATGATTCCGATTTTACTTCATTTTCAAGCAAAATGAGAGATAAAGCTCACAATGGCAAGGCAAACATATTGCATAGAATTATACAAAATGCTATAGTAATTTCTTTGTTTAAGAAAGCTCCTGTTTACCCTATCCGGAAATTTCATTATTTTATTTATTTATTTATTTAATATTTTTATTTATAGGAGTAGCACCCCAAGAGGTCCAGTAAGAATAATAAACAATCTAACAGTTAATAACAATGCATTAAAAAAAAAAGAAACATCAAAAAGTTAATAATAAAAAAAAAGAACTTAAACTTCGAATACTGTGCCAGAAAGAGTGGACAATGTCTAACCAGACAACAATGAAAAAGACAGAATTCCACAAAAAAATCATGTTCTTGTGTTTTAATCAGCCCCAAACTTTTTTTGTCTTCTTCACTGTTGTTTGATAGAAGTTTACTAAATTTTACAATTTCATAGCATACTCTACGTTTTTATAGTAATCGTGAGTTACAGGTATTGGACATTGAAACTGAAACACCTGGTAGAAATCCAAAATCTTTATTTAATAAGGTGTTGGGGCACCGTGGGCAGCCAGCACAGCAGTAACACGTCTTGGGAAGGATCGGTAGAGGTCCTGCACAGTTTGAACCCCAAACCATTACTGATCCACCTCCGTGTTTGACTGTGGGTGCCAAGCAGTCTGGGTTGTAGGCATCAAAGGGGCTCCTTCAGACGAATACCCTCCCTGTTGTTTGGAAGACAGTGTAGCTGGACTCGTCCGAGAATATGACGCGTTTGAGGTCATCCAACGTCCAGGTTTTATGCGTCCGGCACCACTGAACCCGCTTGGAGGCATTTGTACTACTGATGAATGGCTTCGGTATAGCAACCCTGCCATGGATGTTGGATTTATGCAGGTAACGACGGATTGTCTTCGTGCACACAGATTCCTGGAGGTGTGTATTCATTTCTGCGGTGATTTCTGCTGCGGTGGTTTTCCGCTTTCGTGCAACAATCCTGGTCAATGTCTGACGTCTCTTTCCGACAACTTCCGTTTTCCCCAGCAGTTGCTCCTCTTGGACGTGGTTCGTCCTTCCTGTTCATATGCACACATCACCCTGGATACTGTAGCACGTGAGACATCACAAAGTGTGGCAGTTTTGGACACAGATGCACCTGCTAGACGCGCCCCAACAATCTGCCCTCTTTTGAAGTCGGATATGTCTCCCATTATAGCGCTCTGCACAGACAATTTGAAGCTTACTATCGAACTTTTCTACTGGAGTGACTACCAAGACCTCTGACACGTGATTCATTGATATGCATACGATTAATTACCTAGCAGAAGGTTCTATTCAGCCCTGGGGGTATCCAGTGCTATTTGCGAAGGTGTTACAGTTTCAATGTCCAATACCTGTATTTTGTGGCGTTATATCATAACAAATTGAAATTTTTTTTAAAATTTTGTGCATTTTGCTTCTTTTTTTTTGATAATGAAATTTTGAATTTCATTGTCATCATTGAAGATCGGTTCTGTTGCGAATTTCCCCTCTAAATTCAAGACTTCGACGACGAGATTGTTTATATTTTCAGACGTGCTTAATTAGCGAATCCGTTTTGTTTAGATTAACCGAGCACCGGACCCTGGCTCTGTTCGCGGGGAAATCACGTGATGGCTCTTCGCGGGCGTTAACAAAGGGCAGCAGAAGAAGCTGTTGGTGGGAAAATTGAATGTTTAAGCGTCAGAAGCGATGGGCAATAAACAACGTAATGAGCTAATTTCTTTTGTTTATTTGTGTGAACTCTCGGTTTTTAACCTCTTCCCACGAATAAAAAGAAAGCATATTTTCCATATCGAGTACGAGAAAGAAGAAAAGAAAGAAGTAATTTGGATCTAGAAATGAGCGAATGCAACAGTTACTGCTCTTAGTTCGGAGAAGTGATAATAGCGGGGAAAAAAACAACAAACCACAACGCGATATACGAGAAGGAAAAGCCCAAAAGAGGCTAAACAAATACCATCACTCATACGGCAGTGCAAGGTAGGAGCATAAGCCACTCCTTCATGTTCCGAAGAATAACATTGGTAAAAGTTCCAGGCCACAAGCAAAATCAACGCAAAGCAACGTTCTCAACAGATTGGTGAAAAGTTGAAGCCTGAGTCATAACCACGATCAAGAGAATCAACAACGGAAAAGTCTGGCAATCGATCTGAAAATCTGTCGCAGAGTTCGTCATATTGTGTATCTGCGCGTGGGAACATCATGCAACATGACATCTAAGATTCCAGTGGACAGAGACAGTTGTAAGACACAGCAATAAACTGTAAGTAAAGAAAAGGGGCTGAAAGCAAACTTTTCTATACAGGAGAAGAGGCATACCAGTGATTATGACACTCACTAAAATCTACCGTATCATTAATTAGTCATTATAAACTTTTTTATTATTGACAATCCTCATAAGATCCCTCCCCTCCATTAATATCTAGTTAAGAAGTCTTTTCACTTAGCTTTAATAACTATCATCCATTTTAAACATTTTTAAACATACGGTGAAAAATGTGTTGAGCGAAATACTGTAGTTGTGAAAACATAGACATCACTGAAGGCACATATAGAACGAATGAGGCATTGGAGATGTGGACATGAAGGAAGTTGTTAAATATTCATTGGTCAGAGTGAGAAATGAATAAGTACCGATAGTGTGCTAGAAAATGAAGGTAATTGCATAGGGAGAGAAAAAAAATAACTGGGCAGATCAAGTATTTAAGGGTGGTTCACATTCAGCGTATTCGCGGCGGAAAGCGGGTTAGAGGCGAGAACGGCGCGGGTTTGGAGTTCCAACCGTGTTGTAATTTTCAGAAGTCGCCTCGAATGCGCAGCCAATCAGCTAGGAGTGAGCATCTCTCCAGTCCCAGAACCCTTAGCAACTGTTTCTAACTCATTTCCGCTAGTCAAGTCGGCCATATTGAAATTCTCTGATAGCGTGTTTACCGTGTACGTTTTCAGCGTCAGTTTGGGTCGCTGCTTCATTCTAATGGCAAGAATAAGTTATTATTCAACAATATTATTATACTCATCCAGAGTGAAAGAAATTCGCTATAGGGGCTTAAAGATTGCTTTAAAGATCAAGGTAATTCCTCACAAGGAGGGGGGGGGGGTAATCTTTTGGCTAATGAATTTCCCCCGCGAAATAATTCACTTTTGATTTTGGACATTTTTTCGTACAATGCTTAGTTTCCGAGAAATTTGCCGATTTAAATGGGACACCCTGTAAAGCAACTAGAAAGCACGAAAGAACGACTGCAGGCTGAAAGCAGAGAAGGACATTCGCCTAGCTCCCCGCTTCGTTCCCACTGAATGTGAAATGGCTCCGCATTTTAACACGCGCGGTTTTGAGACTCGGGAAAACGCTTCACGCCGCGAAGTCGCTGAATGTGAACCGCCCTTTAAGAAAGGGGTGTTTGCTAGAGGAAGTTATAAATTGAATGGTGGAGTAAAGGATGAAATAGTAAAGAGAAGATTAAAGATTACTCACATTCTGAAATAAAGGACGGATCGAACGAAGAGATGAAAATCAGAGCATACGATAAAGAAAATATGGAGGAGAGGCATTTGAGAATTGTTTATGCAGAAATCCATATGATGATAAATATTATTTTCTAAATTTTTTTTTCTAAAATTTCCGTTCGAAAAATTTAGAATAACTATTTGTAATAAAAGTACTATATTGTTATGCATAATTATGATATTTAATTTATAAACATTTATTTATATTTATAGGAAAAGCAGTATGTTCGTCGGTGAAAAGACAACTTCCCGGGATTATAACGAAGCAAGTATTGCACAGTTGTATGACTCTTATAAAAAAATAGCAGAGGATTTATTAGTGACAGTAGAAAATATAATTAGTGGTATTTCTTCTGTATCCACGAATAATGTTAACAACTTCACAGAATGTAGAATTCAAGCTCCTGCAAACCATCCTATTGTTATTTTGCTATATCAGAAAGGAAACGAAGAGGATATGACAAATGCTTTTCCGGACACAATGATAGTAAAAGTTGAACAAGAAGAGGAGACAGAGAGCACTAAAAACACATCTTGTTCAAAAGATTTTTCACTACCACAAAGTCCTCATGAGAATGACACATTAGAGGAAAACTCAGAATGTTTCTTTGAAAAAGAAATGCTGATTTCATTAGGGAGCTATAATTGCAGTTCTTTTGAAGATGAGACTGAAGTTGATAAACATTCAGGAAAATTAAAGGAAATATGCGATGATATTGTAAATCATGTTGAACATGAACAAATTCTGCTTAAACAACAAATTAGCTTTAATAATGGAGCTGAAAGGGTTGAAGAATCTGATACTGTTCCCTTGCATTCTTGTCAACTAATACCAAAGAAGGCAGATGATAATTGTGACAAAATAATTAATTTTATAAATATTACTCCAAGGAATACTGGTTTGGTAAAAAATGCGGGAGTTATGTCAGACAAAAATTATACACTCTCCATAAGTAATATTTCTACGAATTCTATTGGGATTACTAATAAAATTAATAAAATGGATAAGAAAAAGACTAAGATAATACGAGAGACTTCAAATGCTAAAACACATTATTGCGATTATTGTGAAAAAACTTTTTCTTCATCTTCTCATAAAAAGGCGCATGAACGCATACATACAGGACTTAAACCTTATGGTTGTTCTTACTGTAATAAGAAATTCACCTATATTGGAAATAAGCAGCTACATGAACGAACCCACACAGGGGAAAAACCCTACGAGTGCACTTACTGTAAGAAAACTTTCGCAAATTTCTCAAACAAAGCTGCTCATGAAAGAACACATACTGGTGAAAAACCCTACAAATGTGATTTTTGTGAAAAATCTTTTATCCGGTCATATGAGAAAGAAATTCACCAACGAATTCATACAGGAGAGAGGCCTTATACTTGTAATTACTGTGACAAAACCTTCGTAAGATTTTCAAATAAAGTTGATCATGAAAAGCAACATACTGGCGAAAGACCTTTTAAATGTGACTTTTGTGAAAAATCTTTTATCCGCTCGATCGATAAAATAAACCACGAACGAATCCATACAGGAGAGAAACCTTACAGTTGCGATTATTGTGAAAAAAGTTTTTCAAGGCTTACCAGTAAAGTTATTCATGAACAATTTCATTCCAGCGAAAGACCTTACAAATGTGATATTTGTGGAAAAGCTTTTCTTCGATCAGTAGAAAAACGAAACCACGAACGTGTCCATACAGGGGAGAAGCCTTTCAGTTGTCGTTACTGTCAGAAAACTTTTGCAAGATCTTCCACAAAGTATACTCATGAAAGAATTCATACAGGCGAAAGACCCTACAAATGTGAATTTTGTGATAAGGCTTTTTCCCGTTCAAATGGCAAACGAAACCACCAACGAATCTATCATGGAGAGTAGTCTTTTGGTTGTGATTACTATTTGAAATCTTTATATCACGTTTTATCTTTATATCTCACCCTAAACACCTATATTAATATCTCCATATTCCTCAAAACTTTGCAATTGTAGCTATTCCAAAGAATGTTTATATCAGGCCCAATAATTGATGATTTTAAAAAGGAAGTATTATTAAAAAGAATATATGGTTTGGATTTTACATAATTTTCAAATATAATGGTAGATAAAAACGAAGCTGACAAAGGCAAGGTGAACATATTCCATAGAATTATACAAAATGCTATCGCAATCCCTTTGTTGAAGAAAGTTCTTATTACTCTTTCCAGAAATTCCTATATTGTTTCAGATAAATAATGTACACTGGAATTCAGATAAATAATGTACACTGGAAGTAAAGAAAAGCAATTTTTCTCGGTTAATTTTTACTGAAAAAATATTTTACTCCAAGTTTCTTATGCTTTTGCCATGCAAATTTATTTAATTTCATTCTCATCTGCCATAACGGTTAGCTTCATAAACAAAAGCAGTGTCTCTAGCGAAAACTCAGAAAAATCACGCACATTCACAGGCGATTAAAGATGTTTGCAAGAGATGGCAGATATCTAGATGAACCGTTTTCGTCATCGGAAGAAGATTGAGGTTGGGAGACAGATCTGAGTGTGTTCAAAGCCATACATTTATAAGAGGAATATGTGGAAGGTGAACCTTTTGTATCCAAAGAATTGGGGGAACAATCTGGTATATTCAAAATTGCAATAAATTAATATCTGAAATTGGAAAATAAAATAGTTGCATAACTTGTTCAGTATTCTCCCCAGAAAATTTTATCAGGTGGGTGGCAAGATAAAATAACCGGGCGGACAAAAATTAAAAACAAATAAAATATGCAGTATTGTGCAGTTTTTCGTATATTCAGCCGGGCGGCGCGCCCGTTCAAAAGGGCCTGGGGAGAACCCTGTTGTTGCACGCCTTTCGTTACAACAATTTGTGCTATTCTGATCAAATGAAAACAGATAAATAAAAGAAACCTCATAATCATATGCTGCATCTACAGCGCATATCAAGCATTATTATTTTACAGGATGATCCCAAATATTATTTTTTTTGTTCACCCCCTTTAAAAATTTTCAATGCTAACATACATTCACATGCCAAAAGTCATAAGCTAACAGTGGACTATTTTTCAAGTGGCAATAGCATCATGTAGAAACAGTAAAAATATGCAAATCAGTGTCAGTAGGTTTAGTTAGGTTTAGTAGGTTTAGTGTCATGAGTAACAGGTGAGGTATCCAGTGTGACAATGGCTGCACGACGAGAGCTGTCAGAGTTCGAAAGCAGCCTGAGATTCTGAATGTACCTAATTTATGTTGTCAAAGCTATTTGCGATTAGCTAATGCCTCGCTTCAACACTAGATGATAAAGTACGAGGGCGAGTCAAATGAAAGTGAGCCAATGCGAATATTTGACAAACGGAGTATTTTATTTAAAAGTAGTCTCCATGAGCATTTAGACATGTCCCACTGAGTAACGACATTCGAGTCGCGTGATTCCCTTCTCATAAAACTCCTTGGGTTGCTGCTTCAAAATGTCTCTAACTGACTCGTTCACGTCATCATCTGACACGAATCTGGTTCCCTTGAGCTGTTTTTTCAATTGCCTGAAAATGTGGAAATCGCAAGGCGAGTGGTCTTGTCTAATCAGCTCATTAACCTGTGCAGTTGTGTTGAGGGTGATTGCACAGTGGCTTTGGTCCGATCTTGGATCATCTTTGCAACTTTCACGTCCTTCTTTGAACCGTTTGCTCCAACGCTTCACAGTGGCCAGTGAAATGAAATGTTCGCCGTACGACGACTAAAGGCGGAGACACACATGCACGGTTTACATCCGACTAGCTGTCGCATGCGACTCTGGAACGACTACTTCCGGTCTCAAACGGCCAGTCGCAGGAGTCGTGCGACTAGTTTTTCAAACTTCAGCTCTGTCCGACTTTCACGCGACTGGTCGTTCACGATAACCAATCATGTTGCGAGAGTATACACGATTAGCATCATGGGAAGCATCCACACGATTAGCATCACGGGAAGCATCCACACGATTAGCATCACGGGAAGAATATAAACGATTTAGCATCACGATTAAAATTAACTTTGTTGGATTCTTCTTCTTCTTCTTCTTTTCTTCTTGCCTTTTGAATCCTCCGTTGATCAGGATTCGTAGCTTGAGGTAAAAACAGATGCAGATTGGCGATATATTTCATATATCCATTACGGATTCAGTCTTTAATAGTCTATTTATTTTTCCCCCAAGGTATTGGTGAGAGGAGGGTTTTTAATAAATCACTGTTAACTAGAAAGTGTCTTACTATATTTATTATTGCTTTTTGAACTCTAGTGTTAAACCTAATAGGAGTCAACAAAATACGAAGATCGCAGGGATGAAGATTCGCATCTATTTTGCGTAGTTCAGTAAAGAGAGTATGTCTATGATTTGCCAATAGAGCGCAGTGCAATAGTAGATGTTCTATGGTTTCAACTTCGCCGCACAGGCATTTGCTATCACTTCCCACTCCAATTTTATACAAGAAATGTCTAAAAGGGGCATGACCTGACCGCAATCGAAATTGGATGGTTCGATCCAGCTTCGTTAATTTAGGGATCTTCCAATGAAATGGTATATTTGGTATCAAGTTTTTATAATGTTCTCCTGAAGATGGAAGATGCCACTCTTTATTCCAGATTTCAAAATATTTCCTTTTCAGGATACTGTTGAGTGCCACTGATGAAATTGCCACGGTGGATTTTGGTCCCTCATATAGTCTAGCTTTTTTTGCCAAAGCATCCGCTTGTTCATTTCCAAATATACCTCTATGGGCGGGGATCCACATAAATATTATAACAAAGTTTTTTTGTAAGAGATCTAAAATTGCTTCTATCAACTGTCCAATGATGGATCTATGGAACCAGTTATTTTTTTCTAATGCGTGGAATATAGCTGATAAAGTACTTCTTGAGTCAGTAAGAATAATCCATTTCTTATGCTCCTGGTGACGGATCCATGTAAGGGCGAGAGAAATAGCTGCCGCTTCCACTGTAAACGAGTTTAATATCGGGAAACAACTCAGAGCCAGGGACTCATCAGGAGGGATGAATACTCCGATTCCACCCATCCAAGTTACTGGATCAAACGATCCATCGGTATATATTGTATTATACCCCGAAAAATCAGCAAAGATTTTTTCGTTCACTAATGCAGCAGGGTTTCCAGTCCCTACTTTTGGCCAAGGGGGGATTAATATGAGCTTCTTCAGATCCGTATACATAAAAAGTAAAGGGTTACTAATATATAAGTATGGTGCAATGTGTAGATCCGATAAGGGGTGGGTATCAAAACATTCTACAGCTAGACTCTTAAGGAAGGTTGATCGAATAGCCTCATCAACAATGCTGCCAATCTCTGTAGAACTTACCCTAGAATAGTATTGGCTATAATTTGAAATGAATTTTGCAAAACTTAAGGACCATCTAATATGAGGAGGAGGGATCCCCATATCTACATAAAGAACAGGTATTGGCGAAGTTGATAAGGCTCCCAAAGTTAGTCTAAATAATCGTCGTTCTAAAATAAAGAGCTCTCTGGTTTTATTAGGCGACGTTTGTATCAAGAAGGGGCCATATGAGTCTAAAACGGATAATACATAATATTGTAAGAGCGCTTTTTGCATATTCCATGGCGGGCCCCAGGTAGTGGCCATGAGCCGTCTTAATAATGAGAGTCTTTGATGAATCTTAACGACTAATGATTTAATAAAAGGGGTCCAGCTTAGTCGATAGTCTAGAGTTATCCCTAAAAATTTGTGTTGATCTCTATAAGGCAAGGGTTCTTCCTCTAATCTGATGGTAAAACAACTTGGCTTTTTTCTTCTTGTGAAGACCATTACCACCGATTTTTCAGCCGAGATTTTCAGGTTATGCTCTTGGCTCCAACCTTGAATATCTTCGCACACTTTTTGGCATTTTTTTTTCAGGTATGGAAGCGACGAATGGGCGAACCAGATTGCAATATCATCCGCAAAAACAGAAATTTCAATGTCAGGGTCAATGTATTTATGAATATCACAAGTAAATAAGGCAAACAATATTGGGCTTAAGATAGATCCTTGAGGTAATCCTTTATGTTGACGAGTCCACACTACTTTAAATAATGTTTTGATACCTATTCTACGATTTCTTATAAAATTCTGAATCCAATTTCTGAAGCACCAAGGTATATGTAAGTCTTTCAGTTTTCTTAGAAGAATTGAATGATCAACCGAATCATATGCTTTTTGAATGTCCATAAAAATTGCTGCCACATAATTATTTTTTTCCCAATTCCAATGAATATAATCAACAAGCCTCATTACTGCCCAATTACATTGTCTGCCCTTGCGGAATCCCAGCAGATATTTAGGGAGAATCTTGTTCGATTCAATGAACATACTTAATCTTGAGTTAATCATTCTTTCTAGAATTTTAACCAAACAAGATGTCAAGGTGATAGGTCGAAAATCGCTGGGTGAAGTTGGATTAGCTTTTTTTGGGATAGGAATAATGATCCCATCTTTCCAAGAACTAGGAAGAAAACCAGTTTTCCAAGATATGTTAAAAATTTTTAATAGGGTTAACTTTTGTGTTTTTTGGAGTTTTTTAATCGAGTCTATCCAAATATCGTCTGGACCGGGACACTTATTTTTGGAAATTTGGAGAGCATTCTTCATTTCTTGATAAGAAAACGCCGTAGCCCAGCCATTGTTGTTATTAATTAAACTATCATGCTCGTCCTCCTCAAGACTAGGAAAGTCAGGAGCACAGGATTCTGCAGAGGATCCAGCAAAGAAATTCAATAAAGAGTTAGCCGACATGAACGGGGACATCGGGAGCCCATTAACGTCAACCACAAGGGGGGTTTTAGCTCTTGGGCTCCTAGTTAAACTTTTAACTGACGACCAAATTTTGCTTTCACTTGAATTTCGACAAGATGCCAAGAAGATTCTCCAATGACGTCTTTTGGTTTTCTTTAAAATTTTGTTAGCCTGTGCCTGAGCTTTTTTTAAACTTAACAAACAATCCAGGCATCTGCAAAGTCGGAAACATCTTTTAGCAGAATTACGAATATAAGTAGCTTTCTTACATTCCTCGTTCCACCAGTCCGGAGCCCTACCCTTGGTAGGGATAGTTTTCGCAGGCATCTTTTTTACAGAATTTTGAATAATATGACAGCTGGATTCAATTTGTTGCAATAGGTATTCGACACGTGGCTCAGGTGAATTAGCAGGTGACCAAAGTAAATTTTTTCCATCAAGTTCATCGTCCTTGTTCCTGGAGGAAATTTCTGGGCTCTTTATATTAAACACTCTTTGACGAATGTCCCCATTCGGAACAGTTGACTCTTTAGTATCTCTAACAAGGGAATTATCAGTGTGGCCCTCAATAATAGAAGTCAGATCTCGATCATCCTCCCGATTAATACATACCCCATATAATCCATCACGGGAGAATCTACAAGGTAGGGTTGACAGCCCACGGCAGCTTTCTTTTTTTATTAGCCCTGTTGTTATATTACCATTTACAGGAGACAAATAAGTAAAACTGGCGGCATCGACAGAACATACAATTGGAAAGTGGTCACTTCCCCCCGACTCATTAACCCTATTACAGGTGGTTATATACGGAAAATCATTTGAAGTAAGAGCAAAGTCCAGGATAGAGGAATAATACTTAGTCGAAAGGGCTTCATAGGTACAAAAGGGTGGGTAATAGGTTTGCAATTGAAGCTGATCAATAAACTTTTCTAATCTACGTCCATTCACATTATAAGAGGTACATCCCCACATAGGGGATCGACAGTTCCAATCCCCAATTATTAGGAAGGGAGATTCTAAATTTTCAAAAAGGTCCGTCCATATTTGTTCTGTTAGAACTCGCTTGATGTAAATATAATAAAGATGATACCATCCTGCTCTGCCAAAGACTACGATATGCATCAATTCGAACCACTGAGATTGAGAAGAGGACAATACATAGTGAGGTATTTTGGGGGCGAAACCAATTATTTGACCACTTTTTGGGTGAGGGGAAAGATTATAATAAGTAATTTTAGCCGGAATTTTGATGTTATCATTATCTGTACATTTAGCTTCGCTAATAGCCATAATATCCGTAGTCCTGGAGAGGATGGTAAATTCCTCCCAGTTCTTCCTTATTCCCCTAACATTCCAATGTGTTATCTTTTGTAGGGACATTATCAGGGACATGTGAAGGAGCAGGCGAGGTGTCCCACCACGTCAATAAGTCCTGTATTTGATTAGTGTTTAATAAATTAAGTTGCTCTAGGGCTATGGGAAGGTCGTTTAACAATGAGTCGGTGACTTTTTTTGCCATATTGAGCTTTTGGTTATTGCCATTATATATTAAACTCTTTATCGTGGACATAAACAATCTTAATATATGGATAAGGTTGATGGACGTTTCTGATCTTTCGTGCTCTGGTTCATGCGCAGCCTTTCTTTGAGAAACGGGAATGTAGTCTCTTCTTTGTAGGATGCTAATGTTAGAAGCATCACTTTCATATCTCTGACTTTCATTAGTTTTCCTATTATTATTTGGGCGTATGTTTTGATCTGTATTACGAGGACTCTCTATATGATTCTGGTTCTCTATTGTATTAGCTGACTTAGTAGATAATGCAACGTTGTTTGCTGATACACTAGAAAGAATTTGAGCATAAGAGGTGTTTTGTCTTTTTTTTGCAATTTCTTCATTTACTAGCATATTTTTGGCCGCAGTTCTAGAAACATACATGGTTCTCATCTTCTCCTTAATCTTAAACTCTTCTAAATATTTATTGCATCCTCTATAATAGGAGGAATGAGATGCCCCACAATTTGCACATTTCGCAGTTGTAGCTCGGCAAGCTTCTCTTAAATGATCGCAAGACAGGCATCGTGAGCATCTCATTGACTGTGTGCATTTGCTACTGTGATGGTTTAAAGAGTGGCAATTCCCGCATTGTAAGGGCCGTGGAATGTATGTTTCCACCGGATAAATTTGGTGCTCTAGTTTAAATTCAGTAGGAAGATTGTACGTTTTAAAGTAGAGGATAACTTTGCAGTATCTGGCATCTTTATATGGAACCGGAATTTTCCGAACTTTGATGAGATGTGGATGATTTCGAGGAGAGCCAATAATCTCATCCTCCGTCAAGGAAGCGTCAACTCCAGTTATAATCCCTGTCGAGGAGCATAGAAATATAGGCAACTCATACGTCAATTTAAAGGGGCCAAGATCTTCATAGTTAAGGGCTCTTAGGGCTTGTGTAGAGGATTTGAATTTCACCAGGAATTTTCCATTTGAAAAAGAGGTCACATAGTTTATATCCCCAACTAAGGAAGACATGATTTTTTTAAGCTGAGGTGGGGTAATCTCCCTGGAGGAGCACTGAGGGTTAGCTGTATCCTTGTCTTTACTCTGATGTTCAACGGTTCCACTTTCAAGGAGATTGACCGATACAAGTAACCATGGTTTGGCTAACGTGGCTAAATCAGCTTCAGTTATATTTTTAAGATTTTGAGGAGTAGGTTTAGCAAAAGAGGTTGACGGTTTTTCCATTAATCTAGCTCTACTATCGCTCTTTCCATTAGTAAGGGAAGGACAATTTATGTTTATGTCAGTTTCTATACCCATAGTATCTGTATTTGAATGTTTGACCAATTGTCGATTTGGCTCATTCAAGTCTTCTGATGAATCTTTATTGCTTAATTTAGTTTTGGACTGGTTAGAAGATTTTTGAGCGTTAAGATTTTCATTATTATTTTTCTTTTTCCTCTTACTACTTTTTCTTTTTTTATTTTTAGTAGTAGTAGTGTCTGTGTCAGGTGTATTAAGAGCATTTATTAGAAAATCATTTTGACGCTGTTCAGGAAGTTTCCTTTTTTGAGATTGAGTTTCATAATTAATCGAACATGAAGAGAGATCAGACATGTCTTCATATTCACTATCATGTATCGATTGAGTTTCTATATCCATGGCATTCAGCCCCACTTGGGGCGGAAGCCTGTCCAGTACCGATTCAATATTCACTGGATATTGATTAAAAATAACCCTAAAAACGTCAGTGTTGGATTACTGAGCGCCGGCAGATTTAATACTGAGGTTTATCTTATCAAAAAAATAAAAGAAAATTTATTTTTGATTCTATTTTGACTCAGCAAAACAGTCTTATCTGAAAACAGGATAAAGAATTTTCTGCAAAAGACAGGCGTCAACGAATTTAGCGATCCGAAAATTCACCCTCGTTCGGGGTCACCATCATCTCCGCCATCTTTCCCTTTGTTGGATTAATAATAAATTGTATTTTTGACGCGTAATCGAATCCATTTTGGCGGAAATGAATACAGTTTCCTGTGTGACTGCAGCGCTATCACGGACACAATTTGAGTTAAAATGCTTGTCGGTTGAAAGTCGTGCGCGCGGAAGTCGGAAATGTGTGTTTTGCTAGTCGCATGCACTCTGGTGTCGCTTCAAGTCGGATGAAAACCGTGCGCGTCAAAGTCGGATATGTGTGTTGGCACCTTCACTTCGTGTTGGGAAACACCTTCAGATGGAGCGTCCATTATGACACGCAACCTGTTCAACCAACACCAACCTAGACAGGCCTGCACACAGAAACCATATGCGTTGTTACATCATCATCAAACGGCCACGTTTAGGGCTTATTATTGGTAGAAATACGATTAATAATAACCGCTCTTGTGTGATGTAACAATGTATGACGTTTCTGTGTGCAGGCCTTCTGTCTAGGTGGTATTGCTTCAACCCAGTGTATGAGAGCATTAAACAACTCTTATCCTCACACCTAGTGTCACTTTCGT
The DNA here is from genome assembly GCA_023313115.1 of Rhysida immarginata. NCBI lineage: Eukaryota > Metazoa > Arthropoda > Chilopoda > Scolopendromorpha > Scolopendridae > Rhysida > Rhysida immarginata. Next base: position 16,875 of record JAHWFO010015406.1, read on the forward strand.
AAATGAGAGATGCCTGTGTGCTATGCAGATAATGGACCGAACCATTTTTGCAGGGTTGGCTTACTTTCATTTGGCTCGCCCTCGAAGAAACACTTTAGCCATAGAATATGAAGAAATTGTGTCATAACGAAGGTCAGTGACGTATCATTGGTCCCACTGTGTGTTCCAACGGCCCATCACTAAAGAGCCATGTCAGTTATCGAGACCATTGGGTCTCGTACAGTTTCTTCCTTCGACCCTGAATTGTACAGTCTCTTCCTTTTTATATTAGTTGTGTCCGCAATAACTCTTCAGTTTGAATAATATTTATTACCAGTTATCTTGGGCCCGCCCCCCCCCCCCCCACTCATTAGACAACCTTAACGATATCCCCCTTTTGTAAAAAAAAATAAATAAAAATAAAAATTGCAAGTTGAACAAAATTTTTATTTACAAGAAAAAACAAATAAAAGGTGTCAAAAAAATATTTTACGTTAATGGGTTAGTAAATACAAAGCTACATTAATCCGTATTATAAAGAAAAAAATAATATATACATGCAAATTCTCCCATCTCTCTTCTCACTATGTTATAATTCTCAACATTTATCAGCTACATACCGAATTAAACGTCCCCTCAGTTCTTTAATAATTTTTACAGTTGAATACGTCCTCGCTTCTCTCTCGCGTTTTTCTATCCAGCCGCCGCCGGCGATGATTTTACCACCGCTTCCGCATCTCCAAAGCTGATCCTCTGTGTCTCCGTAACGACGCATCTGGCGAAAACCCGCCTCACCACCTCCGCATGACCCACGGATGATCTGCCGAGGCATTCCCATCACGTTGCCGTCGCCCCGCTCCACATACACCCGATGAATATGCTATTTTCGTCGCTGCTCTGTTATTGGTTCCTGTTACTATTACGGCGCCATCTTCCTCTTAGCAGGATATGAGAAGCACTCGTCTCCATATTCTTCACTCGCTGCCTTTCAGTCACGTTCAGAAAGGACGTGTAGATTAAACCACAGTCAAGGGAAGATTAAACCATGGAAGAAGTAGAATGGGAAGCGACACTCGTAACTGTTCCAATACTAATTCGTTGAAATGAAAACAGCGCCACTCGTCTGCAGTGCCTGGGGTGTAAAACTCCTCCGAGGCTGGCACCCTCCCTCCCCTTTTTTCTCAGCTCCTCAGTTCTTCACTCATGCTCGGTGCTCACGAATTGTTCCAAAGTCCTGCCTTCGGTTTAGGAGGGTAGTGAATACTGATTTTTTTTTGTTCTTTTATTAAAACGAAACTTTATTTTATTATTCTTGTTTATTTTTTTACTAGTTATTTCTTTTTACTTTTCTTTCGTTTTTCAATTTTGACTAAAGATTTTATCAATCAGATGTAAAATTAATTTGGAAAAACAAAATGAAAATGAATGGTTAATATGATGATGTGGTAATATAATAATAGAAAGAACGTGTCTACAATGACATTGTTATTTATTTTACCCATTACACAGATTACACGCAGTCGCAATAACTTAGAAAAAAATGATTACATTCAAATAAAACAATTTTAATACATGTTTAATGAAAACAATAAATCAAATTCTAATGAATCGATGTCACCATATAATTTTGAAGAACATTAATAATAAAAACAATACAATTTCACTACTAAATTATCGGCACTTAAAAAAAATAACAAAATGCTAAAGTGCACAGACAGGCATTTAAAGTTAAATAATACTATAAATATATTGTGATTGTGGAGTTCGTTGTGATGGCGATTCTGATATCACTGTTGAAGATACTCCCACTGCTTCCTCCTCGCTTGATTTTTCTAATGGGCAAAAGCTTTTACAAATGAATCACTGTTTTTTAGCCAGAAAGCTGTTCATGATGTAATGAAATTATGAAAATTTAACTAACCGATATGTGAAATTGAAGGAAATATTGACGGGACTGCATTTGGGAGTAATTTTTTGCTGCTAGGTCCCATGTAGTCAGTTGGCCTGAAATGAGCACTGCATAGGCGATAACTATTATACAGTTGATTTGTTGGTTTATCCAACAGATCATGTCTGTTGGCATTTCGAAGCCATTCCTTGCTTCTGAAATATTAAAATATGAAACGTCATGATAAATGGAAACTAAAAAAAATTCTCAAATCACAAGCAATCTTTACAAACGATTAGGTTTTACTGGATATATTGTGTAAAATCTCTATCGAATAATTCTCTATCTTTCTCTCTACATATCTGTTATTTTCTAGGCTATCTCCTACATTTCAAAAATCTTAGTCAATTAATAATTTATTTATTTTAATTTTAGTATCAGCACTTCTTAGAGATAAGTTGCTGCATTTCTTAAGTCTTAGGCCAATAACAAAACTTAAAAATATCAATTAAAAAATAAAATAAAGCTAAAGCATAGAATATTAATTTCTTTACTGAACTAACAGCAAGAACAAGCAACTTCAAGAAATATAAAGTGAGATTTGCGTAGGTTAACAAAAAATACGCACAAAAAATTAATGATAAATTAATGCTAAGAGTTTGCTTTTATGTTAATGGTTAATTAATTATTAATGAATGGTATTTAATAGAAAATATAGGACCCGTCTTATTTCCCAACTACCATTTTATCCTCAATTTTCTAAAAAATATTAGCGATATTGCTGTATATTTTTCGCGTTGTATACGCTCTTCGCTATAATGGAAATAAATCCTCTTGATGCGGATAAAATAAGTTACATTTTACGGCTTAATATGCCACAATTTGATAGAAAAAAGTGTTGGAATCTTCAAAACTACTTATAAAACATAACGCAGCATAATGCTCGGGAGATAAGACGGGTGTAGTATAATACAATACAAAGTAGTAAACACTCACCTATTTTCATCATTAGGAATCCGAAGAAATGAAACTCATGGTGTGTTTGATGTGTTTTTGCAATTTTTTGCTATGCAATATTTTCCTATTGATGACATCTCACTAAAAAATAGCAAAGCCTTAAAAATGCGACGAGTTCGTGTAAACGTCCGTTAACCGTTTGCGAAGTGGTCATGTGGGAATCAAATAAAAGTTTTAGTTTCGATATAAATCGAAACAATAACATTGCTCAGTTTACACCCCGACCGTGCGGCGCCGCTAACTGCGTTTTAATTACATCAAATGCGCTCAGTGTCGCTTCCCATTCTACTTCTTCCATGGCTCTATCACAATCAGGGTCTATGGAAGTAAATCACTTCTATAGACCCTGATCACAACAAAAAAAATTTCTTTTATCCACAATATTGATTTTTACTACAGATGAAAATTGTATTTGAATATTCATCTGCAAATACATGTTTTAAACAGTTTATGTCTGTATAAGGAAAAATTTTATCCATGAAGCTTATTTTGTAATCTTTTTTTTAAAAATACACTGTCATATCACTGAATATGACCACCCGCTTAGTAATGGGAGTTGCCACCCTTCGCCGCTATAACTGCTGTCAGGCGTCGTGGCCTGAACGCAAGATGTGCCCGGTATGTGTCCGATGGTATGGCAGTCCATTCCGCTTGAAGCGCTGTCAACAGAACTTCGAGAGTCATAGGTGGAGGGTCCAGCTGTCGTACTTGGCAATCAAGATGCTCCCACAGATGTTCGATTGGATTGATGTCCGGCGAATTAGCGGGCCAAGGGAGCACTCGAAAGTCAGTAGAGTGTTCCTCGAACCAATCCAGAAGGAGACATGCCGGTATATGTGTATTTTAGTATACCAAAGCTCATACTAATTCAGGATTCGTTAATACTTACGCAAAATAAGGATAAAACTTAACGAAATGTTAACGCACTAGCAGCATATACTTTCAGTATAATTTCTTATGCACATTCCGCGTTATCCGTCCTAAAGAGGTGGTTGGAACACACCATCACATTGGGGGAACATCGTGAGCACGTACGGGTGC
>JAHWFO010015409.1:2751-33416 GCA_023313115.1 Rhysida immarginata
TCTAATCCAGGGCTGGACTGATGACGGCCATCCATCGACAGAAACTTCTTGACTTCATCTTCGGAAAAGGGACGGGTAATTGACAGGTCAGCATCCGCAGTGAAAGGTCTAAGTGCCTCGATCCAATTCGTCGTGGTGTCGGATGGAAAGACTGGGTGGCCAAAAAATGATGAAAAATGGGAGTGAAAAGCCGACAAGATGTCAGCGTCGGTTTCCACTATCCCATTCTCCACCACCAAACGATGGCACCTCTTCTTGTTGGCGCGACGCCTCTCCTCAGCGAACGCAGCTGACGACATATTCCGGACGTCAGACGCCCAGGACAGTTTGGCCCTGAGAGCTGCGCCGGCGGCCTTGCGGATCATTAGAGCATTGATCTCGCTCTTCACCTGGCGGATGTCATCAGCATATGCCCCCTTCGGGATGGAACAGCGGAGGAGGCGCAGGATTTCTTGGAGCATGAGGAGATGGCGCCGATTGCGTCTAGCAGCTTCACACCCAATCTTTCTAAAGAAGCGACGGAGCTTAGATTTGAAAGAAAGCCACGAAGCTAACGACGGAGGCAGGTTGTGAAGGTGTTTTTCCACAAACCGAACGAACATTCCCTTGTATTTATCGATGTCAAGCAGAGAAACGTTCAGGAACCAATTGTCCGAAGTAGTACCTGCAGAGGAGGCAGGGAATGGAGGGTTCCAGGACCACTTGATGGCACTGTGGTCTGAAAAAGAGCAAGGAATGACCTCCATGGAACCAGGGGCACCAGCGAAAGTGGCGTCTACTAGAAATAGGTCCAACCTTGATGACACAGAGGGCCCTTGGTGAAAGGTGGACCCCCTTTGGTTGGAATGGGAAGAAGACGCCCACAGATCGAATAGTGCATTCCGCTGGCACAACTGGTAGACGTACCCAGATGAAAAGATGTTGTTCTCATCTGGATGGCAATTGAAGTCCCCAGCAACCACTGCAGGCAAGGACGAGCACAGGTAGAAGTCCAGTTCTTCAAAGAATGTCCGTTTCTCTGCTGATAAACACGGAGCGTACACATTAAGCAATCGGAATTTGAGACCAGATAGCAGGAGGTCCAAAGAAATTACCCTGCACTCACAGTCAAAGACACAGTTCGACACCACAATGGAGGGGTTGAAGATGATGGTAGCAACCCCCTGTCCATGTGGCGAAGATGAGTTGATGAAGAACTGCGCAGATGGATATTGACTGCGAAGGCCAGGTAGGTTAGCAAGCTGCTGCGAAGCAGCAAGCTTAACCTCTTGAAGGAGTAGGATATCTGGCCTGTACAGGGCAACGAACGATGACAAAACCGATTGCTTAAAAGACGAACCAAGGGAACGAACGTTTAGGGAAAAGACCTTCACTGCGAATTTAGGCTGACGGGGGCTGACCTGTATCTGAAGGAGTCTTGAGCCTCACGGATGACGGAGGAGGCTCAGATGTCTTCCGTCTAGGGGAGCGAGCACGTCCCGAAGAGGAAGAGGGGCTGCGATGATGGCGGTCTACGCAGCTGTCTCGTTCAGATGAAGAGGACACAGAAATCCCGTCCCTTTTGCTACGATGTCGTCGGGCCTTTTTCTTGCGAGGGCTCTTAGGCGTCGCAAGAAGATCCCGCTGAGCAGACGCTGATGGCTTGGTAGTCCCAGCAGAGGATGAAATAATACCAGGCGTGGGCGCACAGACGATTCGAAGAGGCTGCGATGCCGATGTGAGAGCAGGTGGAGGAAGAGTTGGAAACTCCTCCACATCAAACACCGATCCGGAGCACAACGAATCGTCCAAGATGACTTCAGCAGAGTGGCAGTCCTCCAACATTGGGGAAACATCAGGCGAAGGTGCACGAGAGGAAACAGTCTCTTGCACCACACTAGGCCGAGGAGGGGGAGTCGGCATCTCCTTCCCAGGAGTCGTAGGACGAGGCGACGATGGTGGGGTCGTCTTCGAAATCCTTGGTGAAGGAGGAGGCGACGATGGTGGGGTCGCCTTCGACTTCCTCGGTGATGAAGAAGGCACCGATGGTGGGGCCAACTTCGATTTCCCCGATGAAGGAGGTGGTGACGACAACGATGGGGTCGTCTTCGACGTCCTTGGTAGAGGACGAGGCGCTGTTGCTCTGCTCGGCTCAGTTGACTTGGCCGGTGAAGTCATCTTTCCTGGTTGCTGGGACGACATTCCTTGAGGCGATGGCGATGGGGCTGCTGATAGGGCATCTGACCTCTCCTGGCACTGGTGGAACTTGTGCACCGTCTTGTGGCAGAAATCACATTTCCGGAGGAGAGGACAGTCTTTTCGAACATGAGAAGACTTTTTGCAGTACCAGCAGCACTGCCTCTGGCCCTTGTACGACACGGAGACGGTTATTCCGCGCATCACAAGGTTCGTAGGAATGTCTCTATGGAGCTCCATGAAGACTACGATGTCGCCCGTCATCTGAAGAGGAGAATCTGGGTGCAGGGGGTACGAAACTCTACGCACCACCCCATAGTCCGACATGTAGTCTCGGAGATATTTTTCAGCCATCAGTGGCGATGCGCCCCGGATAAGAACTGGAACGTATCCGGGTTCGGCGTAACTCAGGTGGACGGTGGTTTGTCCAACCTTGACGAAGTCCGCAGCCACTATGCGGTCTGCTACGTTCTGTTGCCTGCAGAGCATCTTCGATTCTGTCGAAGAAAGCCTCTGCAGAACAGTCACAGCGGGGTGACCCGACGGGAGAACCGGAGGTATACGCGTTTTTGCGTATAACTCCTTCATGAACATGCCGACGGTGAAGGGGCCGTCGGCAATCATATCAACCATGCGATCCATGGTTGATATTAAGAAAGTTTTTAGTTTGGAGGGAGAAAGTAGACCTCCCCCAGGAAACACCAGGGGGAGGCAAACACACTACGCAATTTTCTGACCAAGCTGGAGGTCTGAAGAGATGACTGGTAGAAGAGCAGCAGAGTAGTGAAGAAAATTTGCAGTGTTGTCCAATTTAAGCTTTTGGAGCAACAATCCAATGGCTCATGGATATCACATGAAAACAAAGGAAAAGCTTTTCCTGAAGCATGGACATGCAAATTACAGAATAGCAGCTGAAATTACTTAACAACCATTTCTTATACAAACATTGTTGTATGACATAAAATAAAATCTTCAAAACTGATTAATTAAATAATAATTTTTCTGTTTTATACAAAAAAATTTACAGTTGGAAGATTTACACATATTAGACCTCAGCTTAGATATTAAAATCTTAATAAATCCAAGCTTACATTATTTCAAGATAAAGAAAATGTGATGGCTAAAAAAATCTTATTTTTTTACAACATCACACTGTTGCCGAAAAGTGCGTATTGTATAAAATCGTACACGTTTGGCTCGATCGTTAGAGGGGTTCCAGCAAGAACTCCAAAGCTGTAAAGACTGTAATGGTGGTTTCTGCTGCTTGCCTCATTCATTTTACTTGCTCCTACTGGATCAAACCATAATAGCAGATCAATGCTGTGTAGATTTGCAGCCAGCACTTTCCTGTAGATATTGGAAATTTAATTGGCACGCCCATTCAAACTTTCGTTAAATAGTATGTTTTTAAATTTTTCCACCCACCTAGACAATGCTGTAAATTGCAGATCTGCGAACTGCATCGATGCAGTTAACTTGAGCAACTCTTTGTCGAAGAAATGCTTTAGCAACGATTATGCAGTGGAACACTTTATCACAATTTAAAGACGTTGAATTTAAACAAATGCATTAATAACCCTGCCATTCATTGACAACAACGTATTGTTTCTTTAATTAACTCGATCTGATGCCTTGTAACTTTTAGCTACGGGCATACCTGAAGTCAAAATTGTACCCGACTAACCCACATCATTGGCAACATTGAAAGATTCCCAAGGGGCAACATGTGTCTATTGTAGAGAGAGAAATGTTGTTTAATGCAGTGAACAGTGTAGTGTCTCGTCTGACGGCTGCATTGCTGAATGACAGACGGCAGTGCCGCACATTGAACATTTGTAAGCTGATAGTTAATCCGGCATCTTAAGTCTGAAAATTTGTCTATGACCTGATGTCTATAACCTGACGCCATCTAGTTAGTTAAAAAGCGAATATTTCCTGGGAAAAAACCACGACTTCATTTCAAACGTTTCTGTGCAAACAGAATCTGTTTATCTGCATTCGTGTGGGCATTATTGAGTTTTAAAGTTTTTTCTGACTTTTGGATCATCCTGTATGTACTGTAAAAAAAAACTAATAAAACTATAATAAAAGTACATGTAATCTATTGTAACTGTATCGTTCATGTCTTCAGGTCCATCCATTTTTTTTCCGATTTTTCATTATGACAAACTCTGCAGCTAAAAGACAAAAAGCTATCCGAGCGTCGGAAACACCTGAACAACGGGAGCTTCGTCTAGAAAAGGAGGGTATAGCAGGGAGCTTCGAAGTTTCCCTTGCCATTGACGTAGAAGCTCTTAGGGGTCGTTCAAGAAATACGTCACGCTCTTTTTGGCATTTTCAACCCACCCCCGTCCCCCCCATGTCATACTGTGTCACATTTTCCATACCCCTTCCCCCTTTTAAGACGTCACGCCATATAAGTTGACCCCCCTTCTTACAAACAAATAATCTTTGGTTACTTCCAAACATAATAAACCTGTTTGAAGTAAGATTTTATTGTTGTTTATGTGTAAATCAGCTAAAATTTGAAAAGTCTCATGGACTTATAATATGAAATTTCAGATTTTTGCTTAGGTGTTAACAATTACGATTTTTGAAATTTGAATTAACTATCCAAAAAAAATATTGCAAACATTCTAAGAAGCAGCTTCAATCATGACGTAGAAGTACAATTATTAATGTATTATGAGAAATTGAGCCTCGACAACGCGATCATCACATGCACGTGCTCATGCTAACAATTTATTCATTGTTAACTCCTCACTATGAATCGATTGTTACATGACATGCCATTATCTTGGTATTCTTTAAGGTCTCTCTTAAAGAACGTGCAATCGACTTGAAAGAAAAAGCCTGAAAAGATGATATAGCCGAAATAAGATCTTGATGATGATATTAGAGACTTTTTGCAACCTCAAACGATATGCGAAATACGAAAGGCGAAATGCGATAGGTGGCAATTTGGTCATGCCAGGTTTTGTTGAACGAAATACGAAAATTCTAAAAAATTTCGTTGCCACCTTTGGTAACCAAATTTGTCGTCGCGCATGCGTGCTGCGCGCAACCATGGATGAAGAAAAGATGGATGGGACACTCCATTGCCGTCCTCAGTGAGTTTGATTTTGGGGCGACATCTGGAGCTTTGCGTAGTACTAAATATAATCATCTGCTTACATTAGATTAATAAATTAAAAATAGACTAAAAACAATAAAATAAAAAATATAAAAAAAATTTCTAAGTACACTTTTATCTTAAAAAAATCACTTAATATATGAATTTCTTTTTTAAAAAATTTGTAGTACTACGCAAATCGAAACGATGGTGGTGAAGTTTCGGTTTAGTACTACGCAAAGCAGAAACTGAAACTATTTTTCTTTATTTCCCAGACAGATTTGGTTTAGTACTACGCAAATCCACAGAGAGCGCCACTGAAAAAAAACTCACGCTCGACGCATAGGAGTGTCCCATCCATCTTTTCTTCATCCATGGCGCAACCTTCACGATCTGACAGCAAGTTCCTCGCATTAAGCAACATGGTGTCGGACGAGGAAACTGCTTCGCAGTTATATTTAGATATAATGTGTTATAGAATATAATAGCTTTAAATTTTAATAGTACTTACTTCTCCTTGCTGCCATGATGCTGAGAATCATCTTCTTCTTCTTCTTCTTCTTCTTCACAGCCTTCGTCTCTTTCAGGAGGAGACTAGCTGATTTGGTGAACAAGACAGCGCACTATGTGGTAATAGCAATCAGGGTACGGGCATTAGCGGCCCCTGGATCCTTTCAAGGAGACCCGTTTCATGTAGGTAGAGAAATAGCAGATTGACAACAAGATGTTTATCTCTCTGGCACATTGGGGAAGCAAGGAGGATAATTTGCAAAGAGGGCCGACAGGGCATGAAGCAGGGAGTCCCTCTGTTGGCAAAAGAGAGGACAATGCATCACAACGTGCTCGACCGTTTCCGGAGAGCCGCACTTGCACAGATCGGTGGGAGAGATTTTAAGTTTGTGACGGAAATGGTTTAAGGGGAGATGGCCACTCCGGAGACGAAATAAGGTAGATTTTTGGATAAAGGAAAGCCATTTGGGAGAGGAAGAGCGAATACAATCAATTTTTGGAAATAGGATCTTGTAGTGGCTTCCTTTTGTTTCTGCATTCCACACATCGTTCCATCGCATCAGCAGGTACTTCCGGATGACGCCATTGAGGATCGGAGCATCTACAAGCAATAGTCTTGCTGGCTTATTCCCCACTCTTGCCCAAAAGGCAAGCCGATCAGCCAGTTCATTTCCGCGGAAACCGTGGTGGCCAGGGATCCAGGTAAAACCGATAAAATAACCATCAGAGACGAGAAGGAGTAGAAGGTTAATTACAATTCCCAACAAGTTCTTGTAGAACCATCGCCCTTTCGTTAGGGCTACATATATAGCACTTAGAGCGCTTAGGGAGTCCGATAGGATTAGAAAGCGCCCTAAGGAAAGAGAGGAGATGGTGAGTAAGGCTTTATGAATGGATGTTAGCTCTAGCTGGAAGGAGGAGACAGCAGGTTCTACTTTTTGAGATGTTAATAAAGCATTAAATGAGTAGACACCAATTCCTCCTATGATGCTGAGAATCAGATATCAGAGTGAGCTGAGCAGTGTAGAAGTAAAATTTGATGTTGGCAGTATCGAAAATCTGGAATTTCTCTTTTTCGCATTTCTTTTTTCGCATTTCTTATTTCGCGTGTGCAAAAATTCTCAAAACGAAATACGAAAGGAGAAAGACGAAATGTGACCTTTCGGATTTCGCCTTTCGTATTTCGCATATCGTTTCAGGTTGCAAAAAGTCTCTATTGTCGAAAATAGAATTTGAAAAAGTTAATCCGTTTTTAAGTTAATCATGCAACGGTGGGCAGGTAAACGTACAGCCCAAACGTGCAGTTTTTAATAAGAAAGCATTATTATCCTGTCCATTGTTAGGATTGGCGGTTGCAAACAATTTGAAAATAGTCATTGTTTTGATTGTTACGTATAATAATTAAAATACACATTATTGTGAAACTCAGAATGGTCAGAATTGTTAGGGTTTTAGCATCATCTAAAACCCTATTAACGACGGTACAGATATATGTAACATGTATGTCACACGCCATAACTTTTGAAAGGATTGACCTAGAAGCTTGAAATTTTCTACACATGTAGGTCCTATACAGAGGACGGTGCGAAAAATATAGCGAATCCTCTAGGGTGCCACTTGTATGAATTTCATGGTTCCTTTTTTAACTTTTGAACAAAGAGGGCAAAAATCCTGAAATTTCGTAAATTTGTAGTGCGGTTCTAAAAAAATAAAACCAATATACAAGAAAAGTGATAGAAGCCTCTAGGGCCCCGCCGGAGGTCCCGAGGCCCCAAATACAATTGAAGCTATAACATTTGAACGGAACGACCTAGGAGCCTGAATTTTGTACCGGGTGGTTATAATTCAAACTTCCTGTATACACGGCATCCTACAGCGCAAACGGATGAACGGAATGCAACGAAATTTTGTATATGGGCTATACACGAGATGCGCTCACGGAATTTCGAAAAAAAGTTTTAGTTCCAAAATGTCCACCAAAGGGCGCCTTTTCGGGAAAAACATGAAATTTAACACAATAAACGACCAAAACGGAATACAGAAACAATATTAACATTTATTGATTAGTTTCTGGTCACCTTATCATCGAACCACATTAAGTAAAGGTAAGGGAGAAACAAAAATAGTTCACTTTGCAGAAACAAGAACAGATTAGGACGAAATTGCACAGGAGGAGCAGTTGTTAATCGTGTCCAGGATGATGTAGGGAAAGGTGACCACCCTCATTCACCTGCAAAATTTCAAGTCGATGAACAGTGTGTTCAACAGCAGATCGTAACTGATCAGTTGTGAGGCTTCGCACATAAGCTTATGGAGTTCTTTAAGTCATTCAACGTCGCAACACCTCCACGATACACCAGACTCTTTAAATAGCCCCATCCAGAAATCGCACGGAGTTAAATCCGGCGAACGTGGTGGCCAAGGATTAGGAAAGGAGCGACTAATAACACGTTCCTCTGTAAAGTGTTGGAGCAATAGCGCCTTTTTCCCAAGCATGCAAATCTCGACATTTTTCTCCTACAACTGACAGCTCTTCCTGGTTTTGCATTTTATTACTCATAATTCTTGTTCTGGATTGTTAAATTTTGGTCCGTTTATTGTGTTAAATTTCATGTTTTTCCCGAAAAGGCGCCCTCTGGTGGACATTTTGGAACTAAAATTTTTTTTTCGAAATTTCGTGAGTTCATCTCGTGTATAGCCCATATATAAATTTTCGTTACATTCCGTTCCCCCGTTTGCACTGTAGGATGCCGGTTAGTGTGGTACTAAAAAGATATAGCAAATATACAGAAGACCTCCAGGCCTCAAATACAAATCAAGTTATAACTTTTGAACGGAAAGGTCTAGAAATCTGAAATTTTGTATATTTTTAGTTTGGTACTGAAAAATATAGCCAATATAGGAGGAAGCTGGTATAAGCCTCTAGAACCCCGCCAGAGGCCTCGAGGCACCAAATACAATTGAAGCTACAACATTTGAACGGAAATGCCTAGGAACTTGAAATTTTGTATATTCATTGTGTGGTACTAAAAAAAATATTGCAAATATACAAAAAAGTATAGGCCCCAGCAGAGCCCCACAGGTCCCAAACACAAGCAAAGCTACAACTTTTAAACGAAAAGGTCTAGAAATCTGAAATTTTGTTTACTTATAGAAAATTACTTAAAAATTTAGCTAATGTACACTAAAAACTAGTATAAGGCTCTTGGATCTCGACAGGGGCCCTGAGCCCCTAGTCACAAATCAAGCTATAACTTTTGAACGGGAAGTCCAGAAGTCTGAATTCTTGCATATTTATGGTGTTACTTAAAACTTTAGCTCTTATACACTGAAACTTATATAGTCCTCTGGGGTCCTGGCAGGGGCCCTAAACACAAACAGAGCTATAATGTTTGAACGAAAAGGCTTAAAAATCTGAAAATTAGTATACTTATAATAGTTTCCATAAAAATTTAGCTAATATACACGAAAAACTTGTATAAGGCTCTTAGGTCTCCACAGGGGCCCTGAAGCCCAAATCACAAATAAGCTCTAATATTTGAATAATAAAAAGACCTAAGAACTTGACGTTTTATATTTTTACAGTGCGTTATGACAATATACAAGGAGACTGGTTTAGGCCTTGGGGCCCCTGGCGACCTCAAATACAATTGAAGCTATAAAATTTGAACGGAAAGGCCTACGGTCCTGAAATTTTGTTTAATCATAGTGTGGTATTTAAAAATTTAGCTAATCTGTATTAAAAATTCTATAAGGCTCTTGACAGGGGCCTTGCGGCCTGAATCTCAAATCAAGCTATAAATTTAAAACCAGAAGTCCAGAAATGTTTTATATTTATAATGTGTTGCTTAAAATTTTAGCTATTACACACTAAAATTGATATAGTCCTCTGAGGCCTCGGCAGGGGCCGCGAGCCTCCAAATACAAATCAAGCTATAACTTTTGTACGAAAAGGCTTAAGAACCTGAAATTTTGTATTTTTGTCCCTCCACTTATTATTATAGTCACGAGCCGCTACCGCTCGTAACATTTTGATGCTAAAACCCTTTTCTTTTTGTCGTTGGATAACGATGCCTTAACTAATATTTTATTGATATAAAAAGCCACAAATATCAAAGGCATTATTTTTTTTTTAATGTAGCGTCTCTTCATTGAAAACATTGTATTGACATTTGAAAAGCCATGTAAGGGAACGTAAAATACAGTTTTTATCACCATAGTATAATTAATCAGATGGAATAGATACTTAATCTACAAGGGGTCCCATAAGTTTTCATACATAGGAAATAATAAACATTTTTTATAAAAACCATTTTGGTTTATGTAATATGCTCTACATGAGTACCATTGTTTTGAAAACACATTTCGATGCGTGTCCTCCACTGCTGAAGTCATGAACTTATTGGACACCCTATATATGAATAAAAGCCAATGTGTGTATATTCTCGATAATCTCTACAACCACGAACCGATGAGCATCAACCTTTGCATGATGCTTTAACATAGTTCGGGAAAGATTTTTAACTACTTTGCAATAGATTTTATTGCAAATCAAGTGGAGAACCATACATTGATTTTATGGTAGCATGTTTTCATATGTTTACATTTTGCATTTTCAATAATTACATTCTGCACAATTAGTCAAATTCGGCAAAAAAATCCTGAATTTGGTTATTCTAAAATTTACCAATGTTCAACTATATTGAATGGAGCCAGGTGCCTATTCTAGTGAAAGATAACAGAATTACTCTACATCAATTTCTATCAGAAGTGAATATTTGTGAGAAAATGGTGTGCTCTGTACAATGATAATGGACAAAACGTGGCTTGATTGTGTAGGATTGTGCCGCAGAGCTCCGGATACTTGGTCGATTTTGTCTTCATTGACTCTTTATGCATACTGCTGCTGTAAGTCGTTGCGCAAATAGCCATCAAGCCCCGCTGAATCTTAGCTGCTGTTCTTACAGGTTGTCTTATCTTAAATTTATCTGAAAAACCAAAATGGGGAGAAGTGTGTGAAGACCAATTGATTTTTTTTATATGTGTTGGATTGAGTCATAGCCTACAGGGATAAGAGAATTTTCAATCGGGCAAAAAGAAGAGTGCAGGAAGTGATGTCAGAATATTTTCTGCCTTGTGATTTCTGCCTTGTTTTTACGCATGTGGAATCCACGCCTTAGGCATGGCCAAAGAGGGGGGGAAACCTCTAATTCATAGAGAGAATTGAAATACCGGATACATATTTCGGTATTTCAATTCTCTTTGTCGATTAAAGGTTTCCCCCCTTTTTAATTGTTCCATTCCACAGTTTTTGCCTAATTAATTTAAGGCTGGGACATTATAAATCTTTGGGAGCTTTCTTGAAGGAACAAACTTCTGTTGTGGAGAACAATGAGCTTTCTAACAATAGCTTCACAATAGGGTCAGAAATATATCTCATTTTCCATTTGAAAGGAAAATAATAAAATAAAATAATTTGAAATAATAAAAAAAGTAAGTTCATTATGAAAGAAATTGAGTTTTTGAAGGTGTGTATTGTGGCGTATGTAAAGTCCCCTCTACCCCCAAGTCACGCTGTGTCACACTTTTCATATCCCCTTCCCCCCCTCTAAGAGCTGGCGTATTTCTTGAACGTCCCCTTCACACTCCTGCTCTAGACGAAGTTCCCGTTGTTCAGATGTTTTCGACGCCCAATAGCTTTTTGTCTTTTAGCTGCAAAGCTTCTCGTTCTTTCTCTTTGTCTTTCCTTTCCAAACACACAGACAAGCACTTCAGGCTCTAAAGTATCCAGTGATATTCCCCGGTGGTGAAGGTGGATATCATTTTAATCTGAGGCAGGTCAACCCAACCAGAGAATAAAGTCCCGGTCGACGCCGGGTTATCAGCTAGTATCATGGAAGAATAGATGGAAGTGCCTCTTCCGAAAAGAGCTTCATGCGAGATAGGACGAGATATCATGTTGTCCGCCAGAGTGCCACGAAATCCCAATGTTTGTTTTCATTGAGCGAGAATCTTTTTTTGCATCATAATGCTGTAATAATACAGGGTGATTACAAAAGAACTTCACACTTTTAACAATTTATTACATCAAAGCTATTCAGAATATAGACACACCACATACGGATTCTTAAAGAAAAACTCTTGAAGTTTATTGTGACACAGTTAAAGATGTTCAATATGCCCCCCCTGTCGTGACACGGCATATATCAATGCAGTAGTCGAATTCGACCCAAACCCGCATTGACATGTCTCCATCAATCCCACGTATCGCTACCGTAATGCGTTCTTTCAGCTCGTCTAGCTCACGGGGAAGAGGTAGGGTGAAGACCTTGTCCTTTACACACCCCCATAAAAAGAAATCACAAGGTGTGAGGTCGGGGCTCCGCGGTGGCCACTTTGCAAGTTCCAGGTTTTTGTTTGCTCGACCAATCCACCGCTGTGATTTCTTTTTATGGGGGTGTGTAAAGGACAAGGTCTTCACCCTACCCCTTCCCCGTGACCTAGACGAGCTGAAAGAACGCATTACGGTAGCGATACGTGGGATTGATGGAGACATGTTAATGCGGGTTTGGGACGAATTCGACTACAGGGGGGGCATATTGAACATCTTTAACTGTGTCACAATAAACTTCAAGAGTTTTTCATCAAGAATCCGTATGTGGTGTGTCTATATGCTGAATAGCTTTGATGTAATAAATTTTTAAAAATGTGAAGTTCTTTTGTAATCACCCTTTATAATAAATACTTAATTTTGTGGGTTAAAAAACTGAAACAATGATATTTTGAAGAAATTTTGTTCATTGTTGCTCTTTCTCTCTGTCAAAATGTCTAGAACTTAACAGCTAACTTCACGGAACCCCTGCACCATTTAATTCAATTTTTAAAAAAATAATTTCAAAACATTTTCCTACCATTTAAAAAAAAAACTGTTCCTAAACCGGGCCCATATTAAATTTGAAAAGGGTCATTAAAATGAAAGGAGAAAATAAACATTGAATGAAAGAAAAGCATTTATTTCCTATAAAAACAATCATAAAATGCAAATTCAAAAATTTTTAATGAAATATCAAGTGTTCAATTACTTCCAAAGACATCTGTAATTCTAAGGTCTTATAAAAGATCATAGGGGTTGTAAGCGCAATCATGTAGGCCACATTTTAGCATTGGAACTGCTACAAGAGGCGCTTCTTTGTATTCTTCCATGCTAGTATTGAATATAAATCTAAATTAATAATAATATACTCATTTAATTAATCAATTTTTTAAACATTTCAATATTATGGTTTTAATTTTTTTCGTCGTTAGTAAGTTGTTTTATAATGATTTAAAATAGTTTTCCCGATCCCAATGTTTGTGAAATTTTGCTCTAGGTCACATGAAAATCGGAACTCCTTCAAATTTATAACGATGAAGAAATAAGAACGGCGAAAAAAATAATTTTTTTTGTTTCTTTTATTTGAGGAAACAAAATTGAATTACAAATTGAGACATCGAAGACAGAAGGATGAACGGGAACTAACATAAAATTTATTATAAAACACGTGCAAATGATAATTTGATGCATTCCAAAAACTTCAGAAGCAGATGCATTATAAGAAGGATGTTTCTTGGAATAGCTTTAAATAAGAAGAAAAATGTAACTTAGTTCCTTGAAGTTCTTTTCCAGCAACTACAATTTGTAAATGAATTTAGTTCTAGTTCTACTAATAGAATCTTTTAGACACCTTCTTGCTTATAAAAAGAAATTTATGACGGGCGGAGCTTAAAAAAATGCAATTCGTTCGTTTCATATATGTTGAGGGCGTGTACCATTGTACCTTTAACTTGCTTTTTTGCCAAATGATACTTACTCATGTTTAAATTATTTAAATTGCTTTTATTATTTACCCTTGAATAGCAACAGAGGTGAATAGTAATTTATTATTACGCTTTAAAAAAAGAAATCTATAAAATTATTCGTAAATATTTTTTAAATTAACGTAGCAAAGTAGCAATAGTCGGTAAACTGAGGCTTGTGAATTGAAGTCCGTTCTGCATAAGGAAAAATTAATTGTCACGCTGTACTGAACCAATTAAGCTTTATTATCATCTCAAAATACATATAAATTTACACTCAAAAACTAAAAATATAAATGATTAAAGTGCTGCGTCAATATTTTATGGGCACATAGTGAAATATTTTGGCATCTTCATCCACTTCTGTTGCCAGAAAATAAAAATGTTTTTGAAAATTGTTTTGGACTTCAAATTCATTGGCCTGACTAATAATGATAACCATTTTAAAAAGCAATAACAAATTATTTTACAAATTTTTAATTAATTATGCGAAGCATTTTGGAAAAGTAACAAAAGTTTTTAAACTGTTTCTTAATATACAGGGTGATTATAAAAAAAGTTCGCCTATTCAGAGTCCAATCTAATGAACCGATTGTGATGCAAAGTGAAATGGAGGATTATGGAAAGAAAAGAATTTGTGCAAATTTTCACCACTAGGTGAAAATGTGGCGCTGTGGAATGGCAAATGGAGATTTTATTGTTTTAAACAAGCAGGCAAGGTTTTTGTTTGATCACAGCATATGTTCGTTCTCAATATCGACCTTTTAGCAGAAAGTTTATGCAAATTAGAAAGTCAACATACCCACAACGGAATCGATTGATCATTCATTATATTATGTTCAGTGAAAAGATCATGGTTTTAAGCGAGAAAGAATGCGCACTGTTGGTAAAGTTGTTTTACCTAAATGATAGCAGCAGTCCAGCTGCATTGCGAGCATATCGTCGTCTAAAAGGACTGCGAAAAGGGCCCATGTCAGATACTGGGTTGCGAAAAATGATAAAGAAATTTGAATCGACTGGCGATTTGGCTGTCGGACCAGGAAGAGGACGGCGCAAGAAAACAGACGAAGTTGTTGAGGACGTGGCTGTTGCAGTGGTGGACAGAGCTTCCTCTTCTCAACATTCTGCAACAAGTGCTCGAGCAACAGCACTTGAATTGTCCATCCCATGGTCCACGGTGCGAAAGGTCTTGCGGTCCATTATGCATTGGTACCCATACTAGATTCATCTGGCACAACAGCTAAAACTCAAGATTCCACTCAACGCGCTGACTTTCCTTATCGCTTTCTGGCGAGGATGATTGTTGATGATCTGTGGTCGTAGAACATTCTATGGTCAGACGAAGCACATTTCACCCTAGAAGGAGCGGTGAACACGCATGTCGTGCATGAAAAGCCACTGCATTCTGAATACGTGACTGTATGGTGTGATTCACCGCTGATTTTTTCTAGGCCCCTTTTTCTTTGAGGAAGTGACACAACGAGGTCCTGTAAGATGTTCTGTGACAAATGCACGGTATTGTGAACTTGTTGCACAGCATGTGATTCCTGCCTTGCGAGAACGACGATGCTTGGAAACCACCTTCTTCATGCAAGATGGAGCACCTCCTCATATTGGTCGACAAGTGAAGGAACTGCTTCGTGCCAACTTTGGAGATGATCGTGTGATCTCTAGAAATTTTCCAGCGCACCTCCTGGAGCACCTCCTCATATTGGCCTCCACGTTCTCCAGATTTGAACCCGTGCGATTTTTGGCTCCGGGAATATTTGAAAGATCGGGTCTATCAACAAATCCTACGGACTGTGCTTGAGCTGAAAGCTAGCATTAGACGACATGTCTCAGACATTCCCCGGGAAACGCTTCATGCAAAATTGATTATGCTGTTACGCTTCCAACATGTCATTGAGACAGGGGATGGACATATTAAACATATGCTGTAATCAAACAAAAACCTTACCTGATTGTTTACAACAATAAAACTAGTTTTAAAATCTCCATTTGTCATTCCACAGGGCCACATTTTCAACTGGTGGTGAAAATTTGCACTAATTTTTTTCTTTCCGGAATTTCTCTTCCCCATGGTCTGAATAGCCTACATTTTAATTTGCATCACAATCGGTTCATTAAATTGGGCGCTGAGTGGGCGAAATTATTTTATAACGACCCTGTACATCTCTATCTCTCTATATATAAAGAAAAACGTTTGTGGGTTCGTGGGTTTGTGGGTATGTTTCTTATACAAATCTACAGTTTTACTCCGTTCTTGATGAAGTTTTGCACAATTGATATTCAAATCATGAGGAAGGTCACTGTCTACCTCAGATTTCGAAAAATAATAAATCGATATTCATAATGATGACAGGGCATATTAATAAGAAATATCTCATGACCAACAATGCAAGGCAAAGTTTGTGCAATAAAATAAGGTTCAATTTGTAACAATGCATAAAATAATTCCTGTAATTCAGGCTTTTCTTAGAATTGAGAGTTCTTAGCACTTAACAATTTCTTGAAAATCTTTAAAATGATCAATAACTGGAGATAATGGAGAGTTAGCAGACTATTGAGAAAGAGTGGAAAGACGACAGAGGAAGCACTCCTTTAGCTCCGTAATGTATTGAGTAAATGGTAAGCATGTCAATAGAAGAATCGGCGACTGCTAGACTACACAAAGTGATGAATGGCCAAGTTTTGCTTGAAGACGTAGAGAGCAGAGTGGGAATTGCAACAACATAAAGTGTACATCTAAAGTAAGATTACGTGACTAAGAAATATTTAGGCTAGCTGTGGCATACTTGGAGAGATCCATCCATTGTGAGCATGTAAAAAAAGTTTTTTTCGAGTTTTCATTATGAATTTTTACTGTGTTTATGAATTATAAGCGTTTTCATGAGTTTATTTTTAAGATATTGCAAAATTTAATCAAAAAAACAGAGTCCGAGCCATGCCAGGGTTATCAACTAACTTATTTGATAGTATAGCAGATGCAAACATTTCAGAAAAATAAATTTTGACTATATTCTGTGTGAAGGTGAATATTTTGGAAACTGAGGTGCTAATAATGCGATGATTGAACGTTCGTTTCCAAGAATTATTAATAATGAGCATAAAATGTCGATGCAGTGACAGGACATAAATAAGGCAGCGTCTATTGAGGAGGCGAAGGATTCACACCTGTCTCCCTTGAGCTCCCTATCAAACTTCCAGACGACTGGCAAAAATTTGGGTCTGGAAAAGAAAGAGAAAGAACGGTTATTGGTCAGAGAAATTCTGCAGCTAAAACAGAAAAAGCTATACGGACATTGGATACATCTGAACAACGAGAGTATCAAATAGAGCAAGAGGGTATAAGAGCTTCTACGTCAAGGGCAAGAAAAGGTTGGGTCCAAAGTATTCAGTGATGTTCCCCGGTAGTGAAGATGGACATTGTTTTAATCTGAGGCAAGTCAAAAAGAGTTTAAATAAAGTCCCGGTATATCACCTAGAATTCCTGTTTTTCGGATTTTTTCTTAGAATTGATAATCCTTTCGCTCATTGTTGTATTGATTGAGTTATTATTTAACCAATTTTGAGGGGGTTTTTTTAACTTCTTGAGATTATTCTGTTTACTTACAACTGTAATTATCCCGGGCAGCGCGGGGTGCCTTTACTAGTCTTAACAATAATAATTAAATAGTTGCCTATTTGGTCACTATTGCCGGTAGAATCGAAATAAAGATGGGTCTTGTAATAGCAATACGGTAGCGTTTTTATTTCTGTTCGACGCGTTTCGAGAATAATCTCATCCTCAGGAACTCTGAACACTACAAAGCTGGCTTGACAATCGAACAGTGAAGTGTACATTTCTTCGGGTAGGACGAAAGCAGTGCTTTTACGAAGCTCACCCTACCAGAATAAATTCCACATGAAATACACTGAAATAGGCAAGAAGCCTCACTAACCCCAGAGGTCTTCCACTTTATGAAAAAATAATAAGATTGACGATTGTCAGACGATTGGGGGGGGGGGCGGCGGGGGGGCGGGGGGGGGGGGCGGAGAGGTACCACATCTTCCAATAATCCGGGAAGGAAACGTCGCCAATGTCTTCGAAGTTGACATCAAGAATATGCCTCGGTTTTATATACTTAGTATGCCAATTCATTTCCATCAGGTTGTTTAGTATTCCAGCCATCAGGTCATTGTCATGGCTCTTCATCGTCTGCACCATGTTTATCAGGAGATCTTGGACACACCAAGGGGAGTCATGTTCAGATCCGAGTGGATGTAATGATTTTTTACGGTCCTTCTTTTTTTACTTTTACAAGACCCATCTTTATTTCAATAATAATTACGAATGTCCGTAACCACCACAGAAGAGAAATAAGATAGAGAGAGCATTCGCTTGCGCGTTGACCGATTTTAGATGCCAGCATAGATGCGAACTACCCACCTGCGAATTGGGAATGGATGAGAGCGAAGCGGCGCTGTTACAATACAAAGACGTTGTAGTTTAGCATTTTTAGGAATATAATTTTCTATTAGAGGAACTGTTGCAAGGAGAAGTAAAAGGACATATTGGCGGCTTTGCACGCACTGTTTTATTTCTCTTCTTTGGTAACCTAGAAATTAGCTTGAATTTACTTTGAGTACATCATGGCATTAGTTGTTTGCACATAACCTCTGGAAGTGGGTACCGCTCGAATTTTGTGCATCGAAGTAAATTTTCTTTTGAACCTGTGGTTGTTTCACATACAAGTCTACAGTTTTATTCCGATCTTGATGAAATTTTGCACACCTGATCTTCAAAGCAAAAGGAAGGAGAAAAACTCCTGACAACCAACTGCCAAGAATAAGCCATTAAACCAACTGCTCAATGGCGATGATAGTCCAATGCAGGTGGAGGAATGGTTGCCGGTTATGGATTCTATTTTTTATAAAAATAATTTGGTGTTTTAGTATTGTTGGGAGTTTTATCCCCTCCCCCCGTATCGCTCTTATATGAGGTTGTGAATTTGACCTTTATTCTACTTCGCTTAGAATTCGTTCATCGTCGCTAGGAGTGGTTTTCTGATTCGTCAGTTTGTTTAACTTTTCTATATAAAAAGGCTGCTCACCCTGAAATACAAGGATTTCTTTTTTTGGAATCATGTGAAGCATGCTGTGTATCAAATTCCTCCCAGAGACTTGGATGAGTTGAAAACCCGAATTCAATTTAACCTGAATTCAATACGCATGTACAAACATTTTCTAAAACAACATTTATTAATGTGTATGAAAACCAGGTGTTACGATTTCAATTACGTATTACTTTAGATGGTAACCAAATTGAACGTTTTCTGTAATTTTCTTGTGAAATAAAGAAATAAATCACGTAAAAATGGTGATTTAGGGGTAAACATGGTGCGTTCTATAAGTTTTCTATTACCACTTTTGCTAATTACACGGGTTAACGTGAACGTGAACTGTGGCGATCTGGGTAACAAAGCCAAGCTCTCCGTCTTCAAATCTATCTTTGTCCCCATTCTCACCTATGGTCATGAGGCTTGGGTAATGACCGAAAGAGTGCGATCGCGGGTACAAGCGGCCGAAACGAGATTCCTGAGAGGTGTGGCAGGTGTTACCCTACTAGATAGAGTGTACAGCAGCACAATAAGGGAATCTTTAGGTGTTGAGCCGCTACTTCTCCGCATTGAGAGATCTCAGTTGCGCTGGTATGGCCACATGATACGGATGCCGCAAACTAGTCTTCCTAGGCAGTTGTTATTTTCCAAGCCGGTGGGTAAGAGACCAAGGGGTCGGCCTAGAATCAGGTGGCTAGACTACATGGAGAATCTGGGTTCGAGTCGCTTGGATATTACCAGGGAGGACATGCGCCTGATGGCGGAAGATCGCGATCGCTGGAGATCCTCCATAGGGCTGCTGCCCCCGCGACCCTAACGGATAAGCGGGTTTGAAAAGTAAGTAAGTAAGTACACGGGTTAAAAAATTACTTTATGATTTGACCCCTTAAAGAAGTCAAAGGTCAAATTTGACGTGAGTATCATATTGCGCATCCTCACTTTCCTATAGCATTGTATTACAGATTGCTAACAATTTTAATAGATTTGTAGATATTTGGGTGGAGCACTTCAAAGTAAGCACCCTGTATATAACCCTGACATGCAAATTAATCTCAAGACCGATCATTATGTAAATTTCATTAACAAAATAACTTTGAAGTTCACAATTTATATTATTACACACAAATTACGTCGAAGGCCACCCTCTTATAACATGTAATGTTCTTCGGGCTTTCTAATTTCCTGATCATAATTTTGTGACGAGCCCCCACCTAATTATACAAGCATGAACCCACATTAGCATAGCCAATGTGTCGGAAGGCGACCGTCAACGGGTTCGAGACTGATTTATGAGAAATCAGGTGTTGTGAGACCAATTATGCAATTAATCAAGCAATATTTACAATAAAACGTTAATTTTATTTCTATTACCAGCCCAATACATCTAAGAATTAACTGTGCTCGGAATTTTGGTAAAAATTAATATTACTGACTAATTGAGTTACAATCCTAGACAGTAACGCTAGCCTAAAGGGGCCCCTTAGTCTAACGCGCTACCGCTATGCAAATCGCCACCAGGCGCGCGGAACACATGCAGTTCCTTACAATCGCATACACATAACCTGAGTTCTTCCTACAATATATTTAATAAAGGCCTTAGCAGGAGCAACAGAATTTTTTCCTTTTCCAATAATCATCATGAGGACGCAGTGTGGGTATCGTAACGTTGGGTCTGACATGGGACATCACCTCTCCTTAGCTGCTTTGGCATGACGCCGGAGAGCGTCACGTGATTCTTTTAACTTCACTCTCAATGATGAGTGCGAGGAGAATCACAGAAACTCCGCCGGTGATTCCCGTGCAGTTAGCTACCAACTACAAGTGTACCCCCTATTACACTCAGTGATTTGCCTCCCCTATAAGATCAAGGGATCCGCTGCAAAGCTTTCACTGCCTCAAGATTATTGAGTCTTAAAATCAGTGACTCACTGCTTACAAGCGCTACTTAAATATATAGATATATTTAAAATTAACAGCAAACATTAAGCTGAACAAATAATAAACTTCGCGTTAACCACAATGTTCATTTTCTGTAACACCCAAACTGTGCAAATTAGTCGAGGACGAATAGCTTGCACCGATAATTGTCATCTGTTGCATCTCTATTACTCTTGTGGACCCTCGAGTAGTTCCATGGGCAAGGAAGAGCAGTAAAAATAAAAAAATTCACTCACCAATCGCCGACATCAATATGGCAACCGGAGAAGTTCAAATACTACGCCAACAGTGATACCTGTGTATCGAGCAACTTTTCATCGGGATGACCAAACGAAAACTCCCTTCGAACACTCCGCTCAAGGTAGCAACGCCGCATCTGTAACGTCCTTTCACAAGCTCCTTCCTTAGCCGAAAAGAAACAAATAATCTATTTTTTTATAACATATAAAATAGTTAATGTTGACCAATAATGTTATACTTGCTGCTGTTCAATGATACACGAGTGTCAACTTTGAAGGGCCGCGTTCTATTTTACAGTCCGACGCCATTATCGCTGTTTTTTTTACCAACGAGAAAAACGTCCTCTCATTCCGAACTTTTTGTACACACACTTAAAAAAAAACTTTAATTTCTACCATAACAAACAACACGTTAACACAACAATTGAAGGATGACGAGAACCTCATCTTCCAAGAATTTCTCCCAACAACAATGCAAACAGCGAACATCTCACTCTGTTACTTTGCTTTGTTGACGCACAGGGTTGAGATCGACACAATGAAATGAATATTTACATAAAAAAATAATATCCTTTAATTCTAAACATATAATATCAAAATAGTAATTATAAAAATTATCAAAAGGAATTAGGCTGGTAATAACATAACCAAACAAACACTAGAGAATTGCTAGTAAAAATATAAAAATTATTAAATTCCCACTGGGCCTATGTAATTTCCCCCAATTTAAATACGTGACTTGTCACAATTTCAATTTCTGAGAATCAGTCAGAAGCCGTCGGAATTTGCAACAATATATATAATTCCTGTCGCTCGGGCTTTTCTTAGAATTGGTAGTTATTAGAACTTAACATTTTCTTGAAAATCTTTAAAAAGAGCAGTAACTGGAAATAGAGAGTTAGCAGACTATTGAGAAACAGTGAAAAGGTGGTAGAGGAAGCAGTCGGTTTCGCCAACGCACTGCTGTGACTGAGCAAATAGTGAGTGACCGATGGAAGTTCCCAGGCGGCCGTCGACGATCCAAACGTGTCAATAGAAGAAACTGCGACTGCTAGACTACACCAAGTGCTGAAAGCAGAGTGCGAATTGCAACAATTCAGACTGTTTTTGTACAGACACAAAGTATCATGTACACAGACACAAAGGATCATGTACATCCACTGCCACCCAAGAAGAGAAAAAGTAGGTCATCACAAGGTCTCCCAAACGCAAGTATGTCGCGAGCGAAATAGAAGAACTACAGCCATAGACAGGGTTGAAGAAACGTCAGATCAAACTATTATTTTATTTTCATTCTATCTCCTCTCATTTTCGAAAACACATTTCATTATTCTACACATCTTTTTCTCCGAACTACGTAAAACTCACTCTGCTATACACAACATTTCACGACCGAAATCGGATACAACTGCTAGTTGGAGAAGGACATACATTGGGAATATTTTAAAAGAATTCTTTTCGATATGAATTTTTACAGTATTAATTCTAAGCTTTATCATGTGTGCATTCATATTCAGATATTCCAAAATTTCTTCAATTTCATCATTTTATTTACTTAAGATTTATTAACAGCTTGTAAGTTTTTAGAAGCTGTTGATCTAACAATTTCTCACTTGTTTTCTCTATTCGATCCCAATATCCTAAAAATCGTTAGTTTGCTCACGAGCAATAAGTTATTTAATTGGGTCATAAGGGAGAACAATAACGAAGTTGATGCACACGGTAAAGGCCAAAAAATGCATACATGAGCTTTCTGTAAGTTGTTGAAGTTGAACATCATTAACATACACAGAATAAAATATATGGGTTTTTTTATACATGCTGCTTTTTACCTATACAATTAAAAGATTAAAAAATAACACTAAAAAAAACAGGAAAATAACATAAGACCAGTTTGTGGTATTCTGTATCAAATGTAGCTTTTACGTATACTAGGTCTGTAAATATGAAACCGGAATTTGCCTATAAATGGCCCTAGCTGTCAATGTAGTTATCGTCAAACCGCCACGTTGGCGCCATTTTCTTACTCAGACATCTGCCAAAGATGTTCAGTTCACAACAATACAAGTTTCATTCAACAGCATAGTTTGTAATGGCGTTGAACATGCCGAATTTTGTGCCTGGGAACTACGATTTGTGGACAGCATTGATTTTCTGTTACCATTTGAAGAAAACTGCTGCAGAATCGCATCTAAAGCTTGTCGAAGCTCATGGTGAGCATGCTCTTGGTAAAGTGGCGATTTTGACGTGAGAAACGAAGAACATGGAAGACACAAAGTGATCTATTACGAGCTACTGAAACCTGGCGAAACCGTTAATACTGAACGCTACCGACAACAAATGATCGTTTTGAATCAAGCTTTGTGTAAAAAAAGGCAACACAAAATGTTTTGCTTCATGATAATGCACCATCACACACAGCAAAACTGGTCAAGGAAACAGTGAGGCGTTTATTTGGGAAATACTTTCGCATGCGGCTTACTCACCAGACTTTGCTCCGTCCAATTACTACTTATTTGCATCGATAGGACACGCACTTGCTGAGGAGCGTTTCACTTACGAAAATTTACGAAATGGCTCGATGACTAGTTTGCCTCAAAAGAGCAACAGCTTTTTGGCGCGGCATCCATAAATTGTCAGACAGATGGGAAAAATGTATAGCCAGTGATGTACCAAAAAAAACCCAACAATAACAACAACAAGGATTTCGGTCGATCATTTTAATTGATTACCAAATATGTATGGAGCTCGATTGATTCATCTTAAATAGACAAGTTTTGTATTCAATTAAGAATCGAATTCAACGTGAAATTTTTTTTATTGAGGAATAAACAAGTATTAACGAATTATTAATATACAGGGCGATTCAAAATTCAATATACAAACTTTTAGGGGAGGTAGTAGGGGTGATTCTAAGCAAAAAAGTTAATTTGAATATGGGTCCTCATTTGAACGATAACTGAGATATGAACAGAAATAGAAACGCCGCCACCAAGATCAACAAGTTAATAACTCAGGTTCTGCAACGCCTAGAATAATGAATTTTGGGAGAATAATAGGGCACATAAAACTGTGTAAACCGTTAAAATTTGATCGTATTCCAACGAGTAGTTTCCGAGTTACGCACTCAACATCGTAACACGTAGTCACATGTGAGTACTAACACCACGTGTTACGATGTTGACTAAGTAACTCGGAAACTACTCGTTGGAAGTCGATCATATTTTAACGGTATACACAGTTTTATGTACCCTATTATCCCCCCAAATTTCATCATCTTAGATGGTATAGAACCTGAGTTATTAACTTGTTGATCTTGGTGGTGGCGTTTTTATTTCTGTTCATATCTCAGTTATCGTTCAAATGAGGACCCATGTTCATATCAACTTTTGTGCTTAGAATCACCCCTACTACCTTCCCTAAAAGTTTGTACAATGAATTTTGAATCATCCTGCATAGGCATTCGTAATGAGCACTATTTGTTATACGTATAAGGCATTTGTGATTTCTTTATTCTCGGATTTCGATATTTGGGGATTTTTTTTCTTGATTTTAAATTTGCTATATTAGTGGGTGCGTATATTTTATTCACGGATTGTTATCTTTTCCTTTTTGTTGGCATATATAATTATAGCAGATAAATGCTTTTAAGCTTCCTATATACAACTATTAGAAAATATATAATAATTAATACTATAATACTGAGGTATACATATTACTATACAGTGGTTGGACAAAATAATATATCTTTGATATTAGACGTTTTGTGGAATATCTAGAAAAACACTTGACGAATTATCCTGAGGGAGGTATAGGAAAGTAGCGGAAGTCCTGAGATCATTTATTTTTACCCTTTGATCTCACTTTTAACCAAATTTTAATGAGAATTTTATAATACCTTAGGCCTTCCTGCCAAGAAAAGAGCAAGTAACTGCCACCCCGACAACTCCGACCCCATTGGGACAATTTGGTTCAAACTTCCTAATAATGAAGATCTTGTTTAGAGGAATCTGCATACCGAATTTCACTCTTTTATATATAAGGGTCGTACAAATGAAAACGAAAATTATTTATTTTATCCAAAGAATATACAAGGAATTTAAAAATACTCTCCAAATGCGTTAAGGCATTTATCCCACTATGTAACAAGGAAGAAGTCTTTCGGTTACGTGTGGAACCATTCCAAAACCTCTTCCTTCACTTCATCGTCCGACTGAAACCTGCGGCCTTTCAGATGTTTCTTGAGATCCCCAAACACGTGAAAGTCGCACGGGGATAAGTCAGGGCTGTAAGGTGGATGCTGCATTGCTTCCCAGTTGAACTTTTTGATGAGGTCTACCGTTGCTTTCGAGATGTGAGGACGCGCGTTGTCGTGGAGAAGAAGCACTCCTTCTGTAAGAAGTCCAGGACGCTTGCATTTGATGGCCGCGCGCAGTGCCTTCAATGTTTCCCCATATCGTGGTGCGTTAACTATGGTGCCTTTTTCAAGAGAGGCCTTTGAGAGGTAAAATCGGGCCTTTGCGATCAAAAACCACTGTCAACATCACCTTCCCCGTGCTGTTTGAGATTGCTTTTGATTTTTTCGGGGGTGGTGACCCATAATGCTTCCATTGACGACTTTGACGTTTGTTTTCGGGCTGGAAATGAAAGCACCAAGTTTCATCCCCTGTAACGATTCTGTCAAGAAAACTCTCTCCTTCCTGTTCATAGCGAGTCAAATGTTGCAGGGACATGGCCATTCGAACTCTAAGTTGTTCTGATGTCAAATGATGTGAGGCCCATTGTGCACAGATATTTCTGTAGTGCAGATGGTTCTGATATGGAGTGAACAGTTCTACGACTAAGGCCAGTTTTAGCAACCACGACATCGATTGTCACTCTTCTGTTTTCCTGTAAGAGAGCGTCAAGTTTGGCTTTGGAATCATCCGTGATGGCGCGGTTTGCTTGTCCAGGTCGTTGATAATCTTGCAATGATGACCATCCCTCCGAAAACCTCTTGCTCCATGCCCAAACACCAGTGAAGATTAGGCAGTCATTTCCGTAGACTTTCTGCATACGACAATGAATTTCAAAAACTGAAACTCCTTCACATGTCAAAAAACGAATCATTGCTCTCTGTTCCTGTTTCGTTGACTCCATTTTGTTGTTTGGACGAAGCGATCACTCGCAGAGCTTCGAAGTGCGAGCTATCGTTCTTTCTCACGTGATGCAACGCTTGCAACCTATTGTTCAATTTGCACGTGGGGTTTCGCAATTGTTGAAAAGAAAAACTTACGATTCCTACATGTCGTCTTTTTTCTTTTCCCCCACAGTTTCATTTTCATTTGCACGACTCTTAGGCCCATTTCACACTCATGCAGACGCTCCGCTTTCAGAGTAGTGCGGATCGTCCGCATGCGGAGGAGCCGTCCGCATCAAGAAAAGCCATTAAAAGTAGTGTTGCTTTCACAGTCACGCGGAGTCCGCATGCGGACGAAGAGAGCAGAGTTTATTTGTGGAGATTCATTTTACCAGACTCAGTATATTTTCTACCAAATTGGTATATTTTTGGAGTATTTTTCGCATCTGGTAGATTTTTTAGTATTTTTGAATTTTTGGTAGATTTTTAGTATTTTTAGGGTTCATTTTAGTAAGTTTTTAGTGTTTTATTCATTTCCTCCCTGTATTTTGGAAAATAACTAGCGTTTTTCTTAAACATTCGATGTATCGATATTATATGAAAATTCGATTACTCTGGTGTACGTGAAAACGTTTTAATAAGGATGCATTTATGTTCTGAATTTTGCAGTTTTCTTTAAATGAACGACAATAAATTACAGTCAGTCGCCAGTAGCTAATATGAAAATAACTTCTCGAAAATATGGCAACTTCAAAACTGTTTAAATCTGAGTGAGTTGCATTTTGTCTGGTTGCTTTTTTTTCCCGATCATATTTCATTTACTAATTTAACAAAGGAATATTTAAAAGGCCCCGATATTAAATTGCTCATGTCTTTATTCACAATTGAATACTGTACAACATAAATATCAACAAACAATCTCAGTGCGTTCCGCGAATTTCTTTTTTTTTGAATATGTAATAGGCTGCGACAGCCTTTAATTGCAGCGAGCTCATCGTGTGTTTGTCCAGCAATGCACTTTTTTAAACCCTCAAACCGGGGTATTTTTTATAGCCTCAACCGGGCTATTTTCAGCTGCATCCGTGCCTCTGCATAGTCGTCCGCATGACTGTGAAAACATCACATGCGGGTGCGGAGTTCGCGTGCGTAGCGCCCGCGCGGAGCGTCCGCATGAGTGTGAAACGGGCCTTATTCATAAACACACGTAGACCTTTTGCTCCCCTCTAAATTCCACACCCCACCCCCCGAAACTCCGACCCCAGTGGGCTAATCAGAACCAAACTAAATAGTGAAGGCGCACATACACATTCAGAATTTCTACCTTCTACTCAAAAAATGGGGAAATTATGAAGGGGATGGACGAACAGACGGACATTGTGAAACCAATAAGTAGCTCCATTCTTCCGCTACTTAAATATGCATGAAATGAGTTGTAACTGTAGCATATGATTATGAGGCTACTTTTATTTATCTCTGTTCATTTGTATGAAAATAGCACGTATATTCATGGAGAAATAAAGGTTTCTTTAAGAAATGGAAATATTTTGTAAGTTTTTTCAACCCAGTGCAATGTCATTTTCAGGAAACTTGACAAACTACAGTAGAGATAACACCCTGCAATCAGAATATATCAATATTAAATATTTGATGAAATATGAGCGATTTTACTAAATAATGTTTAACTGCGCATGCACAAGCGTTATCAAAATGTCTTTTGCATAATTTATTAGCCAAATGTATAGAGCTACTCTTATGAAAAGTCCAAGCAAATATTGTGAAAATTCAGAAAGATATCGTCGAAAAGAATGAGTTGAATTTCAGTTGCTCTCAAAAATAAACAAAACGATAAGGAGTTTTCTCCAAATTTTTATTTTTGGACCGGACAGCAGTATCAACTACTACTCCTTTCGCTGATAAGAAGGCATATTGATTTCATATAGGCCATTTATACATGGAATTTGTATAGAAAAAACGTGATCCCTTCTTATTTGTGACCTTTTGAATCGGAAGTAGTTCGCAGTTTTTTTCCACGAACGAAATCAGGCTGTCGTTTGGCCTAAGTTTTTCGAATAGCGAAAGCGGAAGTCGAAAATTCGGAACCATTTGAATGCTAGAGCACCAACAGACAGACTGACGGATGCACATTGTGAAAACATAAGTACCTATCGCTCCTAATAAGAAGTAATAGATGATGAATAATAGCTATAAATAAAGCAAATAGAAAGAGTAATATTTAATGAATACACACGTTTCTCAAAAAGAGTCATCCATGGCGTTTAGGCACGCATCCCACTGTTTGGAGAGACGAGAAATTCCGTTTGCGGAAAAAAGATGGCTCTCAAACACAAGCAAATGTACAATACTCATTTCCAAAAAAGTTGGGACAGTGCAAAATATATAGAAAAAACAAAAAGGGATGATGTAACAAAACTTTCTCGCGAATACAAAATAGCAGATACGTTTATGAAATGACATAAATATACTGTGTGCACCAAAACATTTTGTATCGTGGCCGGGACGTTCATTTTGAATGGGGGTGTTGCAACACGTTCCAAAATAGTTGGGACATACGTTGTAGAAAGCGCCGTTAGTAGTGGAACCTTCCGAATTGTTCGGGAATAATCTAGAATGATGACGTCTACTACATTCCGTATAAATAACAGTTGCCATCCGTCGTTCAGGTAACTTATTCGGAACGATGGGTCGAGGCAAGCCAGTTAGCGAAAATCTTCGTGTTCGAATCATTCAAGAATTCACAAACAACGTTTCTCAGCGTGCAATAGCCAGAAGATTTAACCTGTCATCATCTACAGTACATAATATTATCAAGCGCTACCGAGATAGTGGTGAGATCACAGTTCGGAAAGACCAAGGTAGAAAACCTATTCTGAATGCTCGAGCTCTTCGGATCTTCCGACGTCACTGCGTCACGCATAGGAATGCTGCGATTACGGACATAGCCACGTGGGCCCGCGATTTCTTTGGGAAGCCATTATCGTTGAATACTGTACGCCGGTGCATCCACAAATGCAAACTTGAGTTATACTGTGCACAACGGAAGCCATACATCAACAAACGACAGCAACGTCGCCGTCTGATATGGGCTCGAGCCCATCGCAATTGGTCCCAAGCACGCTGGAAGAACATATTGTGGTCTGATGAATCAACCTTTACGATTGTTTACGGAAATAATGGACGCCGTAAACTCCGGACAAAAGACGAAGAGGATATTCCCGCGTGCTACAGGCGTTCGGTACAGAAACCACCATCTGTTATGGTCTGGGGCTGTATTAGTGGCCATGGAATGGGAGACTTGCACATCTGCAATGGCACCGTCAATGCTGAAGCGTATATACAGATCCTGGAACAAGCTATGGTGCCATCTAAGAGGCGCCTGTTTGGACGACGTCAGTGTATATTTCAACAAGACAACGCCGGACCGCATGCAGCGCACATAACTTCTGCATGGCTACGTCGGCAGCGCATTCGTATGTTGGATTGGCCCCCTTGCAGCCCGGATCTGTCGCCTATAGAAAACGTTTGGCGTATTATTAAACGAAAACTACAACAGCGACGATCCCGGACAGTTGAACAGCTGAAAACCTATATCCAACAGGAATGGGACAGAATTCCGGTTACGGTGTTAGAAAGATTGGTGTCATCGATGCCCAGAAGATTACAGTGTGTCATCAAGAGGAGAGGTGACGCCATACCGTGGTAAACGCGATGCTGTCCCAACTTTTTTGGGAGTGTGTTGCACGTGCCAAACAGGAAAACCACCTGTATCTTTCTTTAAGCATATAAGATATGTGATCCCATGCCTAATTTTTCGTTTATGTATTGTAATGCGTTGAAATAAACGGCAATACAATAATCCAAACAAATGTGTTGGAGTTCTTCTTATATGTTGCACTGTCCCAACTTTTTTGGAAATGAGTATTGTACAAAAAAGAATGGGGAGGTTTTCTTACTTACTTAGTTTTCAAATCCGCTTATTCGTTAAGGTCACGGAGGTAGCAGACTCTTCCAAAATCTTTTAGAGTCCAGCGCTCGCGTTCTTCCGCCATCAGGCTCATGTCCTTAACCAGCTTCTCCATGCCGACCCCTTACTCGCGTGCCAGCGATTAAGAAGATCAATTTGCGGCACCTCGTACCAAATGAGACCTCTCAATCTGAAGAAGTACTGGTTCAACTCTTAAAGACGTCTTTTTTGTGCTGAAGTTCATTCTGTCTAGTAGGGTACATGTGCAACACTTCTGAGGAATCTCATTTCAGCCGCTTGCATCCGCGATCACATTCTTTCGGTCATTATCCAAGACACATGACCATAGGTGAAAATTGGGACAAATATAGATTTAAAAACGGAGATTTTTCCTACCTTACATTTCGTTGCCATGGATCGCCACAGTTCGCATCTGACACAGCTGTACTGATCTGAGTATCCTGCCGGCCGTCACTTGAAAGTGCAGTCCTGAGATACTGGAACTTCTCCACCTGTTTCAATGGGTCTTTCCTAACATGCTGAACGTAATGTAGGAGGACTAGGTGGTCAGCAAAGAGTAACCTCTCCCCAAGCAGTCACTCACAACATCACGCTCATGATCTCGGCTGCCCCTATCTATTCAATCTATAAAGAT
>JAHWFO010015410.1:0-13174 GCA_023313115.1 Rhysida immarginata
GTCGTTCACAAACCCTTTATCGCTTCCAGCATGCAAAAGAATGAGACGGGAGCCTTTACCCGTAGGAATGAAACGCCAGCGGTAGGTTCCGAGCTCCCTGGTTAAGCACAGCTTTTTCCGTCGTGATGCCACTGTCTTTCACGGCCATGGTGTGCATTAGCCCACGTTTCATCCAGATATATGAAAGTACGTGTGGGGTCCCTGCGTAGCATTTGTACTTGCCTTAAAAAACGACGTCGTTGTGCGATAACATCTGTCCGCTCGATGTAAAATTGACGGTGGTTGATTTTGCCATACTTCATATGCAATTTATCATGCACTAGAAGAGGTACCCGGCGTTGCCCGGGATAATTACACTTGCACAAACTTTTCCTTTCATTGTTAGTCATGAGATATTGATTGTTGGTCCATGCAGAGCGTTTGTGAATTGCGTGTTGATACCATTGTTGATACCTATTGTTGTACCAACTTTGCCTTGCATTGTTGGTCATGAGATATTTCTCATTAATATGCCTTGCCATAACCATGAATATCGATTTTTTATCGACATTTATTATTTTTCCGAAATCTGAGGTAGACAGTGACCTTCCTCATGCTTTAAAGGTCATGTATGCGAAATTTTATCAAGATCGGAATAAAACTGTAGATTTGTATAAAAAACATACACACAGACCCACAAACATCCTTCTTTATATATATAGAAGACTAGCAAAGGTACCCGGCGTTGCCCGGGATAATTACTTGGATGTAAACAGAACAATCTCAAAAAATTAAATTAAATTTTGCAATATCTTAAAAATAAACACATGAAAATGCTTAGAATTAATACAGTAAAAATTCTTAATGAAAATTCGAAAAAAATCTTTTTAAAGGCTCACAATGGATGGACCGCTCCAATAATTTCTTACTCAGGTAATCTTACTTCAGATGTACACTTGATGTTGTTGCAATTTCCACTCTTCTCTCGTTGTGTTGAAGCAAAATTTGGCCTTTCATCACTTTGGGTAGTCTAGCGGTCGCCAATTCTTCTATTTACTTGCTTCCCATTTGCTCAATACAGCACGGAGCTAAAGGTTTGCTTTCTCTGTCGTCTTTCCACTCTTTCTCAATAGTCTGCTAACTCTTCATTATCTCCAGCTACTGATCATTTTTAAAGATTTTCAAGAAATTGTTAAGTACTAAGAACTCTCTTTTCTAAGAAAAACCTGAATAACAGGAATTCTATGCATTGTTACAAATTGAAACTTATCCATATTGCATCATCATTTTATGTTCATTGTTATAATTCTTGGAAAGGATTGCTTTATCATTGCATCATCATTTTGAGCTCATTGTTATTGGTGAATTGCGTGTTGAAACCATTGTTGATACCTATTGTTGCACAAACTTTTATTTGCATTGTTGGTCATGAGATATATATTGTTGGTCCGTGCAGAGTGTTTGTGAATTGCGTGTTGATACCATTGTTGCAAAAACTTTGTCTTGCATTGTTGGTCATGCGATATTTCTCATTAATATGCCCTGCCATAACCATGAATATCGATTTTTTATCAATAATTATTATTTTTTCGAAATCTGAAGTAGACAGTGACCTTCCTCATGCTTTGAAGGTCATGTATGCGAAATTTCATCAAGATCGGAATAAAACTGTAGATTTGTATAAAAAACGTACAGACCCACCCACAGACAGACCCACAAACATCCTTCTTTATATATATAGATTGTTAGATTTTCGTTGTCGCATTTGTCTTCAGAGCAATGATTAAATTTAATTATTATTTTAAAAGATTTTATAATAACTCCAGTTTTCTAACGCAGAGGAGTTATTATTTATCCTATTCTGGCGAGTCTTCTGCGACGGTTGTAACGAATCTCGGTGTTCCTCAGGGGTCTGTTCTTTCTCCCCTGTTATTCAATCTATTCATCAATGACCTGCCTCGAGCATTTTCCTCGATTTCTTCTTTCAGGGTGCTCATGTATGCCGATGACGTTACTTTGTTATCGTCCAGCACTGCAATTAGGAGTTTAACGAATACCTTTAACGATGCGCTAAATATCTTAAAAACCTGGAATGTCGAGAATTCGTTAACCGTCAATACTCACAAAACGAATGTGATGCTATTTTATCAGCGTAACAAATTAAATATTCCAAGTAGTTTACCAGTTTATTATGATAATCAACTAATAAAAACGGTGATTTCTTTTAAATACCTAGGGTTGATTATCACACACGATCTGACCTGGGATCAGCATATTGATACTTTATTGGTGAATCTAAATCGGAAGCAAGGAATGATTTCCAGATGCAATACTTACCATCGTGCATTCTTCTTCTTCTTTATTATTCATGGATACACTCCTCCCTTTGCTACTGTGTCATTTTCTGGGGATCGTCCTTCTCTTCTAATCTTAACCGCTTGTTCAAACTTCAGAAATGGTTCCTTCGAACCCTACTTGGTGTTCCCAAGTCTTATTCGGTATCTTCTTACTTTACTTCCATGCGCATACCTTCGGTTTTCCAGATATTTTTTATACAATCATGTACTTTTATCTACAAGAGTCTGAATTCCATATTGTTGTTAACTTCACCTGTAACCGTTGTTTATAACCGTGAACGGCATAACTACTCCACTCGCACACTGAATGATATTTCCTTACCCTTTGCCAAACTAAATTACAGACGTCGATGTATTACCTTTATCGGGGTAAAAAATTGGGCGCAATTACCCCAAGAACTCCGCTCCATAACATCGTATTCGTTGTTTCGCAAAAGGTTAAAAATTTATTGCTTTTTATGTATTAATATACAAGGGAGGATCGTCTGCCTTTGATCAGCTATCACTGGGGTAGGTAGAGCCTCCCTCCCACGCAACCTGTTGTATGAAGTTTTTGGAGCACAGTTAACTGTCTTTGCATACGCTGCGCCACAATGTTTTTACTTAGTGACGTTTGTATTCTGGTATCGTAGGATGTTTATTGAATTTTAGGATGTTAGACACACCTGTAAACTATTAAGTAGTTATTATGAGTGATTGAGTTACTGTGCGGAGGCCGAATCACTCTGCGTGGAAGAAACATCCAGATTTACTTTGGGGCCACTGATTATCTGTAGTATTTTTGTTTGTCATCTGCCCAGTTGATCCATCTGTATGTTTTTGTTTTTTTTTGCTCATTAAGATTCTACTAACACGTTTTTTTGTTTCTTAGTATCTTTATGAGTCTTCAGAGATCTAACATGTCGGTCCATATGGACCATTCGGATCTCTGTTGTACTTTGATGTATATTCTAACCCTTTATTCTTAAATAAATAAATAAATAAATAAATAATTTATGTATTTATATTGTTTTATTAATCATTTAGTCTAATTTATTTATTT
The DNA here is from genome assembly GCA_023313115.1 of Rhysida immarginata. Lineage (NCBI taxonomy): Eukaryota > Metazoa > Arthropoda > Chilopoda > Scolopendromorpha > Scolopendridae > Rhysida > Rhysida immarginata. The sequence continues at coordinate 3,379 of JAHWFO010015410.1, forward strand.
AATTAATTATTCGCTTTATTTATTTTATTTTGTGTATTTATTTATCATTAAATTCATGTATTCTTATATTAGTGTCACAAGATTTGGGAGGGCTCGCGATAGCGAGCACTCAAAACCCAGTTCATGTGAGGAGACGTCTAAAGCAGACGACGGCGGAGGGTCGAAAGCCAATGATAAAAGCGCCTTATGTGAGAAGGAAGGAGGAAAATAAGAGTTTTGAGATTGGTAGAGAGAGAGAGGTTAGAGGAGAGACGCGGCGAGAGCCAATGAAAAAGAGGGGAAGATTGGAAAGGAGACGAGGAGGAGAGAAGAGTGAAGGTAGGGGAGAGTTATCTGAGATTCGGATGAAGAAGGACGTTTTCGTAAATCGGGGTGAGGCAGTGGAGCTTTCCGGGCGTTCGGCGATACGAGGTTCTTCCGGGCGCGGGCACGAGCGGCAGGTAAGATATTCCTATTCTTATACCGAGCATAATACGGGAAAAAGGAAGAGCCGCCGTGTTCGTCGCGGGAATAAGGAAGGTATTACCTCCCGAACGCCACAAAGGGAAAGCTCACCAGCCCCGGTTAAAACGCGTCAATGGAAAAGGCGTCGGCCAGTTTTCAATCAAGAGCCGGCCAACCAAGCCTTACGGATAGCGGACGACTTTGGAGGTTCAGCTAATAGAATAGCAGCGCCACAAATTCAAAGGCGGGACGCAAGGCTGATTTACGTGGATGTGAAGGACGAGAGCAACGCAAGCGCGCATAGCACCGGTGTTCCCTGCGTAGCGCGTTGCGATACTCGCAAATTTCTCTCACCCAGTGAGTGCGAGTTGCGGGCTGCGCGTTGGTGGTGTGGTTCTGTATGTGTGTGTAATTGGGCGAATGCTGCGTGTGCAGGCAACTTAATTCCGGCTAACATTAATATATATTTATTCTGCCCCTTCTGCATTAGGTTCTCGTGTGGTCACCCTCATCCCAGACGAGCAACTACGACCCTGGGTTCCAGTAGTCCTCCCTCCAAAAGGGCTACGCGACGAGTTCATCGTTGCCGACGCAGTTCGAAGAAAATAGCCGTAGGAGAGGTCGGTCGTCACGAGTCGTGCGTTGGATGCATTGGCTGCCGAAAGAGACTTTCCGACAATCCGCAGCAAAAGCTAAATTTCAAAGCCCAGGACGAGGAGGAGTCGTCGCGCACAGTGCAAATCCTGACAGCGAACGCTGTCCGATACGAATGACTTTTCTTTCATCTGATCAATTAATTGTATTAATATTCACGTGTTCTGAAATGAGGAAATTAGAAGTAATATAGAGATAGTCTTTTACTGAAGCGACTGATTATTTCGTGGGACCAGTGTGACAGCTGGGCCGGTAGTTTTAGACTTGATCAGAATTGTCAAAGGTATTTCATAAAATTTAAAGTTAACCTTGAAAAGCAGTTCACTCCGAAGTGGTGCGAACCTCTTAGATTGAACAATAGTTATTTTTCCGAAAGGGGTTATTTCCCCGTCAGTTCTCGAGTGTATTAATAATAGACAGCTGACGTTAGGCAATTGGCTTAATCGTTATAAGCTGGCGTGTTAAGTTTTAGTCTTAGAAATCTGTAAATTTGTTTATTACTTTCATTTTATATTTGTTCTACTCGAATTAAGAGTTAAACATTTTCTGGTGATCGCACAGGCTAAATTGCAAGAGGGTTGCGTGAGTGATCATTGTTAATAATAAGAAGATGTAATTATTCAAGTCAATACTATCTTATTTAATAAAACCTTTTTATTTATATGCGCTATTTTTGTAATTCTTATTAAACCCACATAAACCCCACTTTAGGTACGTTACAATTAGTTATATTATTTTATTTGTTTATTTTTATTTATCCAATTCCATCATAATTTTTTTTCATTTTATATACACATTAATTTTTATGGCTTTTTCATTGAAATACCAAATTGTATACTGTTCTTGATTCTCGTTCTATGCTTATAAAGAGATTCAACTTTGGATTCAAAAGTGTTTGGTTCATTTTTGGATTTTATGATCTAAAACCATTAATAAAAATAGACTTATCTTATTTTAATCTTAACAGACAAATTTAAAAATAAAACCAGAAATTCCGTGTGAAATTTTATAATATATGAATCCTTCTTTTAAAAATAGCATGAATTTAACATAATCTAAGAAACAACAAATTTAACGTGATTTTAAAGTAACAGGCATTTAACATAATCGAAAATTAATAAAACAGTTTTTAATTTTCTTGAATGGGATTTGAATGGATTTTCAGCACTCAGTGTGTGATCTCCGTCTTCTTCATCATCCCACCAGTCGTTAGCAGAATCCGTAAATATTCCTGTTTAAATAATTATGCAGTCGAATCTAGATAAGTGGACAGCCTCGGGACCGGAAGAAAATATCCACTTTCAGCAAGGAGTTTTCTTTTTTAAAAAAAAGTACACTACTCAACGCTATTTGATATAAACATTGTCTAATGTTTAATTTAACAATATACACTGTCATAACAATGAATTATGATCAGCACCCCTTCAAGGCACACGCATGGTTCGCCCCAACAACGATTACACATTAAAAATTTTACATAACAGGCTGAGAAAGCTTTAAAGCTGGTGCATAAAACTGCGGGTGCACGAGCCTCAAGATGGATAAACGTCCGGATTTAGCGGACATCCAAAAAGGGTGGCACCATCTCCGAAACGGCGCGATTTGTGAACTGTTCACGGGCTGCTGTAGTGAAGGTATACAAAGAGTGGACAGCAGGGACAGAAATCGCGTCCCAACGCCATCAGTGTAAAGGGTCACGAGCCATCGACCAACGGGGTGAGCGGCGCCTACGACGACTCGTAAAAGGTGACAGGAGAGCCACAGTCCATCAACTGATCAGATTCAACAGTGGTGCCAACAGATGTGTATCGACATTACGTTGAACCACCCTGCTACGGATGGGCCTGAACAGTCGACGCATTGTTGCTGCACCCATGTTACCAGGGGTCATCGTCAACGACGCCTAGACTTTGCACGTGAGCATCGCCATTGGACCACAGACGAGTGGGCTAAGGTCGCCTTCTCCGACGAGTCAAGATTTTTGCTCCTTAAGATTGACGGGCGATAGCGAGCGCGTCGTGAACGCCATGAAAAGAGACTGCAGGAGGCTATTGTGGACCGAAAACAGACTGGTGGACCGAAAGAGACTGCAGGAGGCTATTGTGGTCGCCTTCTCCGACTGGAGGCTATTGTGTGCATTTGTGGGGGATATTCTGTTGGGAGCAGTTAGGTCCACTGATTCGTCTAGAGGGCAATTTGAATGCCTGTGTCTATCTGTCAATCTTAGCGCACCAAGTGCACCCATACATGTTCACGATGTTCCCCCAATGTAAAGGTGTGTTCTAGCTGGAAAATGCATCCTGCCACAAGGCACGTCTCCTTCTGGATTGGTTCGAGGAATACTCTACTGACTTTCGAGTGCTCCCTTGGCCCGCTAATTCGCCGGACATCAATCCAATCGAACATCTGTGGGAGCACCTTGATCGCCATGTACGGCAGCTGGACCACAACTATGACTCTCGAAGCTCTGTGGACAGCGCTTCAAGCGGAATGGACTACCATAAAATCGGACACATACGCGCACTTCTTGCGTCCATGCCACGACGCCTAGCAGCAGTTATAGCGGCGAAGGATGGCTGCTTCCATTACTATCGGATGGTCATAATTCAGTGATACGACAGTGTATAATTATCAGTTATCACAAAACAGAAGAATATTCCACTTTTGTATTCACATTTGTTGATGGATTTATTTTCAATCACTGATCGCACAAATATCCTGTCATCCGTAGAGTAAATTAAGCTAACTAAATGCTATATTATATAGAAATTTTATTATTTCTTAAATTCCAAATTTTGAACCGTATCTTTACATCATCAAGACATCTACATCTTTCTACATGCATACCAGTGCCCTGTTCAACATTTCTATCTCCTAACTGTACCTTCTATCAAAATTTCTTCTGTCTTCCAACTGTACCACCTTCCTTTCTACAATATCTGTGCCTTGTTCAACATTTCTTCTGTTTTCAGTCTGTATTTCACCCGTCTTCCGTCTGTCTATCTATAAGATGCAATTTCTTCCATTCTTCAACAAGTTTACTTTCATCAGAACTTACACTGAAGAGCCAAAGCATTATGACCAGCTACTCAATAACGCGTTGCGCCACCTTTGGTGCAAAACAGCTGCAACTCGCCTTAGCATATGCCACAAGTTCTTGGTAGATGACTGGAGACAGATTGTACCAAATGTCTAAGCAGCGGTCACGCAAAGTCGAGATACACATGGTGATGTTTGAGCTCTGAGCTGCCGCTCCATGACATCCCAAATGTGCGATATCGGATTAAGAACCGGCGAGTTAGGTGGCCAAGACATTAATTGGAATTCATCCTTTTGCTCCTCGAACCACTCCAACACAATTCGAGCCTTGTTAAAATGGGGCGTTGTCCTGCTGGAAGATTCCATTTCCAGTTGGAAAGACAGACGCCATATAAAGGTGCAGCCGGTCCGCAGTGATGTTCAGATAGTCCGTTCTACCACAACTACGGGTCCCAGAGCCGCCCATGAGAACCAAAGCATAATACCGCCACCATGATCTGCTGTACAAGGGGGGGAGGAGCAACTCTTCGCCTGAAAGTCGGCATACCCTGATACGACTATCGACGTGATAAGAAATCGTGATTGATCCGACCAGGCAACTCTCTTCCACTTATCCATGTTCCAGTCTCGATGTTTCCGGGCCCACTGTAGGTGTAGTTGACAATGACGCTTGGTCAACAGAGGCCCACGAGTGGGAGGTCTGCTGCACAGTCCCATATCCAACAGTGTCCGCTGAACTGTATGTTTCGAAACACTTGCACTTGGAACTGTCTGGCGCCGATCTTGCTTTACAAACGGGACAGTCTCCGACGTCCTTTTTATTTCATGACGCGTGGGCGTCCAACACCTTGGCGTCTACTGCTGGTTTCACCGTCATTTATCCACTTTGCATAAATACTAACAAAGGCAGATCGTGAACAATCTACCAGTCGTGCAGTTTCGGAGATATTCATTCCGAGTCTTCGGGCCATTACAATCTGCCCTCTATCAAATTCGCTTAGATCAACATTATTGAGTGCAAGACCGATATCTTATCTTCTCCAGCAGCAGTTAAATACCATTCCCACTTAATTACGTGCCTTCTACGTGACCCAGACGAGTTCACCAATGTGGAGATGGTCATAATGTTTTGACTCTTCAGTGTATACATCTTATTTATATCATCAACATTAATAAAGGCGATTCATATACACCCACTCAACAAAAGTCATGGCAAACTCCTCCTATCAGGTTCCGTGTCCGTAATGAGACATATCCCGCTGCTTCCATTCTCGGAATGCAGGTGCACAGACTTCCTTGATATCACACAATCATTGGGAGCAAAGTACTAGCTGCAGAAATGGCAGCATGCCGAGAGCTATCCACATTTGAACTGTGAATGATTGCTGGTGCCAGACGGATGGGTGCCTCAATATCAGATGTAGCCAGCACCCTGCAATTTTCCCGCACAACCGTTGCAAAGGATCTATCGAGAGTACACCTAACGAGGGGTTACAACCCATATCGGACATCGACGGGCCGCCCTCTCCTCATTGATGCCAGGTCACCCGGCTTGCAACTGCTGACCGAAGGGCGACAGCAGTTCAAATCACCATGCGGTACAACCAGGGACGTCCCACAACTGTGTCCGTGACGACAATACGGCGAACTTGGCAGTTGCAGGCTTTGGGAGGAGGAGGCCACGACGGGTGCCCTCTTGACAGCTGCACATAATCGGCAACGCCAGGTCTGGGCCAACCAACATCGACATTGGACTACTGAGGACTGGCGAAGGGTTGTCTGGTCCGACGAGTCACGGTTTCAACTGTATCGGACCGATGGTCGTGTATATGTCTAGCGCAGGCCACACGAAGCCATGGATTCCGCTTGTCAGGTGGGGACCACTCAGGCAGGTGGAGGCTTCTTATTGGTCTGGGATGTTTTCTTGTGTCATGTGACATCCACTCTGCGTGCTATTTCTTACATCGATCTCCTTGGGGACCACCTGCACCTCTTCATGAACTGTTTTTACCCCGCGGGTGACGGCATCTTCCAGCATAAACATACGGCCCTTGTGACACGGCAGTGGTTGGAGGAACATACTACCGACTACACGACAATGATTTAGCCTCCACGTTCCCCGGATTGTAATCCCATTGAACATTAGTGGGACGTCATCGAATGATCTGTCAGGTCGTCACTAACACAACTGGTAAACGCAGCGTCGTTATGGAGTGCAGTGGAGGCGGCATGCCTTGCAGTGTCTGTGGTTGTGTTCCGGGGACTGGTAGACTCTCTTCCATGACGGGTCGCCGCCGTTATCCGGGCCAGAGGGGGCCCAACCAACGCCACCTGTTCTCTAGGTGGCGTTGGCCCAACACGTTATTAGGCAGATGTGCAATGACTTTTGGTGAGTGAGTATAATCATGATTGAAGAAGAAATAGGGGAGCTTGCATAAAAAAAATGTAATGAAAATCTAATAGATGCGTTTTCGTAGAGAAGCCTGACATACTTGCAGCTCGGCGTCGTTTCTGGAAGAGATTAGAAAACAAACCCATAATATATATTTGGATGAAACGTGTATTCATATAATTGCTGTTTTCGGAAAGTGCTGGCAAAATGACAATGAAAATGAAGTTTTAGAAAACTGTAGTAAAGGAGCAGGATTTATTGTTCACGCAGGAAAAAAGGTAAGTTAAAAATGCTGGCTTTGTTTCAAATCTGGAACTCGTATGGTGATTAGCATGAAGATGTGAATTCTGAGAATTTTCAAAAATGGTTAACAAATAATTTAATGCCAAACCTTTCAGTCTATGCAATAAGCATACTCCGCTTGTAATAGCGACAATATAAAGTCTGTATGAGGTCAGATTTCTGGAAATGAAATGGCATATGAAATATAGAAAGCCGAGGCATATTCTTAACGTCAACTTTGAAGACATTGCAAACGTCTCTTTCCCGGATTATTGGAAGATGTTGCCAATGTTGCCAATGTCGTTACAACTTAAAGCCCCCCCCCCCAATCTTTTGAAAATCTTCAATCATATTTTTTTTCATAATGTGGAAGACCTCTTGGGTTAGTCACGCTTCTTGCCTACTTCATTTGATTTCATTTGGAATTTATTCTGGAAGGCTGAGCCTCGTGATAGCACTGCTTCTGTCCCACCTGAACAAATATACACTTCACTGTCTGTTCGTTTGTCAGATCATTGGTTTTCGTGTGCGTAGCTTTTTTATTCAGTGATATACTCCAAGCTCAGACAATCGTCAGTCAAATTTCCCTCCACCAAGAGGAGGTAATTTTCTTCGTTCATACAGTGGATGACCTTTGTGGGTACATCTGACTTCCTTTGAAATATGTTTATGAAGAGTGATATTATGGAAGCTGTACTTCAAATTCCACTCCAATACCGATACAATTTGTCGATTGTCGGTTGTCATTCGGAACTTAGTACACAGCATCCTTCTGTGAAGACACCCAGCTTTCGGTGCAACACGTAAATTTTTTCTAAAATATACCGTTTATTTAGCTTTATTTACTCTATGAGGTAAATCAAAAAACACGAGAGGAGACTTGTGGGATTAGTAGTTGAAAAAAACCCATCAACAAATGCGAATGCAGAAACGGAATATTCTTTTGTTTTGTGATAATGATAATTTTATATTGTTAAATTAAACATTAGACACTGTTTAAATCAATAAGTACTAAGTAGTGTGCTTTTTTTAAACGAAACCCCCCTACTCCGGATAAGTGGCTATTTTCTTCCGATCTCGAGGCTATCCACTTATCGAGGTTCGACTGCATAATTATTCAAACAGGAATTTTTAAAGATTCTGATGAAGAAGACGAAGATCACACACTGAGTGCTGAAAATCCATTCAAATCCCATTCAAAAAAATTAAAAACTGTTTTATTAATTTTCGATTATGTTAAATGCATGTTACTTTAAAATTATGTTAAATATGATATTTCTAAAATCAAGCTAAATTCATGTTATTTTTAAAAGAAGGATTCGTATATTATAATATTTCATACCGAATTTACGGTCATATTTTTAAATTAATTTGTTAAGATAAAAATAAGATAAGTTCAAAAAATTATTTATAATTGTGTGATTAACTTAATAAGTCTATTTTTATTAATGACTAGCTGAGCCAGCGACTTCGTACACGTGGAATTTATTTTTCATTTAAAATAAAGCTTCTTTGTAAACAATGTTTGAAGTAGAATGATTAGGGACATGAACAAATAGCTTGTTTGCTTCACGGACACGGGAGAGAGCCACATATAGCTGGCGGGACGAAAATCAACTGACAAAGAGGTCCACGCCCGCAACACGCAGCGTCTAGCCTTGTGGTTCGTTTATTGTCTTGGCATAACATAAAATCACCGGGAATTGTACACGTTTAAAAGGAAAAGGGAAATTGTTAAGAATAAGCGGGATTCGGGACATAAAAACTCGCTCGCTTGCGCCACTTCCCGTCAAAATTTCCGCTTCCATGATATTACTTTGGAGAAAAGTAACATTAAACCTCGTACCATTTCGCAACAGAATAATAGGGACGCCGTTTTTCATATTCAATTTGTATGATGGAAGGCTAGGTGCGCTAAGAGAGTGTAAAAATTCGACTGAATAATTGGTTGAGTCATCTTGCTCCATAATTTTGCTAATAGTAAGTATGTCCGAGTCAATTCTCGCAGCTTGATCGTTTCGAGGTGTCAATATAGCCCTTTCACAAAGCCAAGAATTTTCATGAGTTGTTGTTTGCATTTGATCACCATAAGTGGAGAAATGAGGTCTTCAAGTGAAAGTACTGTAATTCAAAAATTACCCGACAACACGATTTGACCATGTTCTTCCTGATATGTGCCTTCACCAATATTTAACAATAAATCAGAAAAGTCCTGTGAATTTGTGTTGCCTCCTATTCGCACCCGCATGCCTACTATTAAGTGCATCCGTGTGATGTGTCGACACAGATTTAAACTCTTCGATGATCCTCTTATCTCATAACAAACTGGCTACTCTTCTCGACGAAGCCACAGCAAGAGCTATTTTTCCTTGGGCTCGCAATTGTGCCAACACGATTTTAGTGACGAATGTTTTTCCTGTCCCACCAGCATTTCTCTTATATTATTGTTAACACTCTGACAAATGCGTTTGAATACTATGCGTTGTTCTTCCGTTAGATTTCGGACGCCGTTTTGAAATTTTTCCCCAAGTTCTGTTAGATTATAATTTATATCGGCTATGTACACTCTGTTGATGCGTTCACCTTCTATTAATAGCGCTGCCAAGTCGCACTTGGGGAGAGCATTTCCTCCTATAGATGTGACCAAATTTTGAATAGCCACCAAGCATTAATTAAGAGCACTATTACGCAATCTATCCTTCAATTCACTTTCAATAAGTCTTTCGCCAGCTTATCTTGAAATTTTTGCCACAACACTGCAGCATCAGAAAGGGCACCACATATCAGCAAAACGGCAAACAAATGACGCAAGCGATGTGTACTGTCACTAACGCATAATTCAGCCGAAGCGTGATCCCAGTGCTTGTCATCATCTAGTAAGTGAGACATCACGGTAAGTGAGACATTCGATCCCGTTAACCGTTCGTAGATCTGCAAAAGAAGTCGATCCCCGCACTGTATGTAAAAGCAAGCGCAAATAGAAAC
>JAHWFO010015411.1:23336-41399 GCA_023313115.1 Rhysida immarginata
TCTTCGTCTCTTCTGAGTTTCTTCTGTGTTTCATCTGATCTTCGTCTCTTCTGTATATCTTCTGTGTTTTCATCTGATCTTCGTCTCTTCTGTATATCTTCTGTGTTTCTTCGTTCCTGTGTTTCTTCGTCCTGAGTTTCTTCGTCCTGAGTTTCTTCACAAGTCCTGTGTTTCTTCGTCCTTAAACTTTTACTCTGGTGACTTTTTTCATTGTTTTTTTATTATTTATTTTAATTTTGTCCTATTTTAATTAAAGGAGTGTATTCATCTTTATTAATATATAATTATCACTACTCCTACGTTTATAAGATGATTATTATTAATTATATTAAACAGTTTTTTCATTGAAAAGTTAAAGAAAATCGATACGCACGTAGTCAATAAATCAGAAACAGAGTTATCTAAAATACGATATTTTAACAGCGTGCAAAAACCTTGATTGTCCGCTTTCTATCCCAACATGCTTTGCGCTTTGCGAATTCAAGCTCGACGAACAAGTGTATGCCACTAAACAATGGCTTTCACTTCCTCCTAATCTAATTCCTTGGTTAAACCACGGTCTATAGATATTCATGGTCACCGAGCTCCATTGTTAAAATGAAGCTAAAGTTACTTGCTCCCGGTAGGGCGGGAACTCTATTGAAAAGTGGCGCTGCATGTACAATCTGCCTAAAGCTCTAGATTAGGAAAGTACGGCAAACCTTTTCCGCGCCGCCCGCAGATGCTGATTGGTAGAACGGCTGTCTCGTGAGTTTGTCAGCCATTGTTGGCCCAAACGCAGCGATAGATACCATTGAAATGCATGTGAAAGATACAATTTAGATTATATTTTTAATGAAATATTCGTTGATTGGTCCTAAATTTTAATCTGAATAAGCAAAATTTCAGGATCCTTCAATCCATGCTCCTTGGAGGTTAATAAATTCGTTAAAATATCCGAAGAAGTAATAAGAAGCAAGTAAGTTTATATTATAACTTTACCGAATGTTATAGAAAGGTTGAATTTTGCAATTCTCAGACGATCAGAAAATATAATTGTTTGTTAAATATAGTTCTTTTTAAGAAAATACAATTCAATATAACAAGGTTAAACTGTCTGTGAAATGTGAGGCAAACCTTGAAATAAAACGTCTATGTTATTTTCATCTTATTTTAGCAAAGTTAATTATTACTCATCATTAAACTTGAATATGATGTATGAAATTGAATAACGAAAATTTGTTATTTGGGTGAAAAAAAAATATAGAAAATTTTTAACTATACGTTTTTGGTAGATTTTTTTATGTCAATTTTATAAACCTCCATAAATTAATAAATTTCAAAATACATTGCATGTGTAGATATTTTTTTGTAATTTTTTTTTTGAAATCAAACGGATAGATTTTCCAAATTATAATTTTTAAAATTTTCTATCAAAATATAATTATCAAAGTAATTTTTATATTTAAATCAAAAACTTAAATTTAATAGTCCTATTTTATTAAATTATATTTGATATTTTTCATAATTATAGTTTTTTTTTAATAATCTAATAATTTTAATAATTTAACAAAATTAAAATTGGTAAAGTGATATTTTAAAAAAAATTTATAAAATTATATTTTGATAAATAACATTACAAAAACTACACACAATGTTTTTTAAAATTTATTAATTACATGTAAATCGTTTATTAAGGATAAATAAATAAAGTGAAAAAAAACTAAAAACTTAATCTGGATATCAGTAAATTGCCTCAACGTTATCATTATTTATATGTAAAAAATTTTAATTGAAAACAAAATTTAAAGAAATAACAGAATTTACTGATTGTCAGTTATATTTCCAAACGATAATAATAAGAAAATTTGCGAAAAGGATGCATTTAAACGGAATTTTAGAGGAAGCGTAACTCACTTGATAGGGCCAACTGGGCCAACAATAGCGGATTTCGTAGCAGACGACGAAGTTTGCCGTACTTTCCTAATCTAGAGCTTTAAATCTGCCCAACTGCGCCTGCAGCGCCACCCTATCGGTAGAGAGAAACTTTACTTTCGTAGTCAGTTTCAATGAAAATCTCTATCGCAGTTTGCAGTCGGGAATAGTTCGATCTATGCGGCACCTGGCTTTTTCCTAGTTTTCCTTAGCTTCTCGAAACAATGGAAAATGGCCGAAGCTCGTTGACCATGAATATCTGTAGACCGTGATGTAAACAAAGCTGAGTGAACACTTGTTGTCAGTTCCGCCTCGTGTACAACATCAAACTTTAAAGAAAAAAAGATTTAGATAACATTTGAAGACTTCATATCTTCATCCTTTTTCTTGGCCTCAACAAAATGAAAATCAAAATATGGAGGCAGGACAAAGTCTGCCGGGTCACCTAGTAAATCCATATTTTAGGACCAATGTAAAAACTAAGCTTTCACATGCGAGTTTGTATGTTTTTTATGAAAATAAAAAAAATAATCCGGAAAATATCCGGAAAACATAAAAAGCCGAAAAATTGGATCCAGATAATTAAAAAATGAATTAAACGGACACTTCATCTCGTGAATTGTCATCACCGTACTAAATTTCATTATTCTAAACTTATTTTTACTCGCGAAATAGCGGGAAAATGCGACAAATCGCATATCTTTACGAAGGACCATAAGGGAACAAAGAGGTAAAATATGACAAAAAAGCAGAAATTAGTTATTTGCAAATTATGTGAACTTGGTTCAAATATCTAAGTCGTGTGTTGACCGGATGCGAACGTCAAAAGTAGGCCTATTTTGAGATTCTTTTGGGATTCTGCCTCCCTGATAACCGTTTCTCAAAATTCAACGAATGCCCCCGTTTTATATAGGTCTTTTACATCCTCGTGCTCAATTTTGAAACTCTCTGCAATTCCGCATTGGATTTAGAAAGAAAAAATACAAATCAGGGGCCAATTTTTGAACTCTCCTGACGCCCGCACAAAGCAGAAATATCCTCGAGAACCTTCCGTCCAAATTTCGTTACTTTATCTTTAATCACCGCGAAGGTGCATCAAAATATCAGAAAATTTTGTGAAACACCCCCGAAAATCGATTTTTATCAGTTTTCGCACCCTTAAAATTCGAATATCGCAAAACTCAGAAACTACTTTTTTGGAGTGGTAGCAAGAAACCATCCTACAAAATTTCAAATTTCTGCGTTTATTGAGGGGAGAGCCAAGCCTCCGAACGTGCAGTTCCTTTCTGCCCCCTTGGGTGAGCAGGGGGTCCGAAATTCGAAAAACCCCATCTTAGCACGCCCCTACGCTATCCGTCCTATGACTTCACCGAGTTTCGAGTTGGTGGCTTTAGTAGATTATGCTGTGCGTTGATGAGTCAATCAACCATCTTTTTTATATACTGTACTAGCTGAAGTACCCGGCGTCATTCGGAGAAAAATATAGTTTTTTCATATTTATGCATAAAGGTGATGTACGAACTTAGGTTGGTGATAGAGGGATCATATCTAAGCAACATTTCCATTTTTCATTTTTTCTCTGGGTATGTTTTTGAGATAAAAGATGTTGGACTTTGCGTAGACGTAATATGCCGCTCAACCCGTGCTTTTGGTACACGTCAAAATTATGGTCAATCATGTAATAAAAATAACAAAAACACATTGCGTTCATAACAATAATGTGACTTATTTTTCATGAAACATGCAAACGTTTCAAAATAAGTGTTCAAATTGACTCCCTCTGGCATGAATGCAGGCTTCACAACGTTGCCGCTTGGACTGACGTAAAAAGTTCAAAAGTTGCTGGTTTTTCGCGAATCTGGTCCTCAGCTACGGCGATTCTGGCTACCAGCTCTTCATCGGATCCCACTGGTGTCTCGTATACCAATGTCTTTAAGTGTCCCCACGGAATCCAAACATCTGTTTGCTACAGGTAGGATTTCAACATTTTTTTTCTCAAAAACAATACCCCAGGAAAAAAAAGAAAGAGGTAAATGTTGCTTAGATTTGATCCCTCTATCACCCCCCCCCCCCAAGTTTGTACATCGAAAAAACTCGAGAACACCCTGTATTCGAGAACACCCTGTATACCGAAAAAAATCTATATAAAATTGTAACACTAAATTCATACAGGCATCAAGCGATGAATATAATCCTCTTTGACTTGTACAATTAAGACAACTGTTCAAACTATTTATCATCAGCATTGAGATATTTTTGAATACGACGAACTGTTGCTCGTATTCATTTCCTAGCAAATTCTTATCAGTTATCTCCTATGTCTAGATGGCAATTGCGGTCTTCTTTTATGGAAGGTCTTCATTCAATACATGTAATAATTTTGGGGTGTAAGCTTTCGATTTTGCTGTTACGGAAAATGTTTTAGATGATATCGCAAAAGTCTTCATTAAACAAAGCAAATAGCGACGTCAAAAATCCGATTCAGATAATAAATAAAAGATACACTGTATTCACTTGCGAAAGACTTGCAGGCATTGTTGATGCTGCTTCACAGAACAATAGCAAAAACCTTCATTAACAAAGCAAACATCACAATTTTTTAAGGATGTCAAAAATGAGAATATATGTGGAGTATATACGAAGTATGATAAATAGGTGCACATTGTATTTTATTGTACTGCTTTTATTTTATTACGTTAAATTTGTTGAGAATTTCTTTTGGGTTTTTCTTATTTGTCCCGGGAGTGGTTAGAGATTATTTTAAGTTATGTTATGTTAACAGGATTCTCCCCAAGACCTTTTGAAGGAGCGAGCCGCCCGGGTGAGAATTATCGTGCAGCCAGGCGGAATTTGGTGTCCGCCCAGCTGAATAAACGAAAATGTTTCTATTCTTTTGTTCCATTAAGATATCTCAGTACTCTTTTAGCTCAGACCAAATAAATATCTCTTGGGTCTTTTAGGTGTTGTGACAGTTTGCTGGCAGTAAAGCAAATATCTGGCCTTGGCTATAGCTAGATATCCGAAGCTTCCAACCAATTCTTGATAATACGATGGATCTATTTTCCCAGAATTTTCCAATTCACCCAAGTTTTGTCCCACGGTTCCAGGGATGGTTTACTTTCCATCATTCCAAATTTCAATAAAATTTCATTAAGATAATCAGTTTGATCAATAGAGTAGCCCCAATCATGTTGGTTTATCTTTATGCCAAGCAACTTATTGCCATATGCAGAAGTTTTTATTTTTTGCTGTTTAAACTTATCAATCAATAATTCTCTTTCATTTGACGAGGCACTAACTACTACTCAGTCATCCACATACATTCCTATAAAAATTCATTGAAATTTGATCTCCCGATAATATACACATGGATCCGTCTTTTGTAGGCTTGAGTCCACTC
The DNA here is from genome assembly GCA_023313115.1 of Rhysida immarginata. NCBI lineage: Eukaryota > Metazoa > Arthropoda > Chilopoda > Scolopendromorpha > Scolopendridae > Rhysida > Rhysida immarginata. The sequence goes on from JAHWFO010015411.1 coordinate 28,651, forward strand.
GAGTCCAGTATAGTTTTGAACTTAAGGAACCAATGTCTGCCTGCATCTAGTAATCCGATTAAGCTGCCTGCGACTTTTAATAACGTATCTTGCTTGACGTCTAAAATTTTGGGTAGTAACATGTATACATCTCTGCTCAACTTCGCATGAAGGTATGCCATTTCCACATAAAAATATTTGATTTTATAATTGTAAATTGAAGCTATTTCTTTGATAGGAAATATTCATTTGCTATTTATGACTTGCATATCTTCTTTCTTAACCTCTTCCCAGACTTAATGCTGCCTAAGAGAATTTAGTTCTTTTTCTATTGCCGTTTTCCAACTATCTGCTTCCTTGGACTTTATAGTCTCTTTAAAGCTTCTCGGAATTAATGCTGTGACTGCACTTGCACTGTTTATTGGATTTACCATCCTATCTCTCGAAGACCTTTGTACCCCTCTTTCAATCATTAATTGTGCATTTTCTTCTCTTTCTTTCTTTCGACTTTCTTGTATAACTTGTTTCGATGATCCTTTTTTTATTTCTTTTCTTTTTTCATTGTTTCCTAAGTCTATATCATCTTTGATTTCTTGAATATAGTGATAATCTTTTACACCTTCTTCAAGATTAGTTTTAATGTTGATTGTTAACTTCTTATGATTATTTATATCTTCTTTGCTATGTATCTTATTGTCTTATCCTATTGTCATTAAGTCATCTTGATAAAAATCACATGTTATTTTTAACTTTATTCCTGTAGTGAACTCATCATTATCCATTTCATTACCAAGTTCCTTGTCGTTAAACAAAAAAATTCATCAGTATTTACATATTCCTTTTGGTTTAATTTATCTAGTTCTCTCACATATCCTCTTTTGTCTTCGATAAATATCACATCACGTGATTCAATTATTTTTTGCTTGTCCTGGTCATGTAATCTATATGCTCTTCTCTTACTTGAATATCCAACAAATATGGCAGGTATGTTACGATCATCCAGTTTCTTTACAATGTCCTTAAAAATCTTTTAATATGCCATACACCCAAATATTCACAATATGCCACACACCCAAATATTCATATGCTTCATACAGGGTTTTTTTCCATTCCATATTTCTGAGGGTGTTTTATTCATTACTTCTGTAGGAGATATATCATGCAAATATGAAGGAGTTGCTAATGCCTCAGCCCAAAAAGATAATGGCAGTTCACCATTTAAAAAATTAATATTAAAATGGCAGTTCTTGTTAAAATTATTATAGTCCTGTTACCTTTTTTCTGCTAATCCGTTTGATTTGGGGGGATACGGAGTAGTCAATTCCTGTTTAATCCCTTTCGTCAAAAGGTAGTGTTTTAAATTTTCATTGCAAAATTCTCCTCCATTATAGATTTTATTGAATTTCAATTTCCTTCTTGTTTCATTTTCTCGTAGTTGTATAACCTCTTTTAATTTTTCAACGGTTTCATCTTTGGATTACAGGAACTCGACGAAGATCCGTCGACTATAGATATCAATTATTTTCATGTAATACTTGCTTCCTTCTAATGACGATGCTTGTAATGGGCCACATAAATCTACATATATTCGTTCTAACATTCCCGAACAGCTGTCTTTATCACACGTCTTGAATGGTTTCCTAACCTGCTTAGTAACTATGCATAATTCACAATTTTTAGGTTTGCCACATAATTTTGCATAGTCTTTGGTTAAGTTTTTATTGACTAATTGTTTTAGGTAATTTTCATTAACAAAAAGTTTAACTTTCAGTGCCATGTCTGGAGGTCAACACAGTTTGCAGACATACATAGTTCCTCATACTTCGAACTGTTAATCAGCATATCTATCATGAACGCATTTCTTTATAATAAACCTGATGCTACCCTTTGGCTGGTTGTCTGGTTGAATATGGTTAATCCATTTTCATCAAAGATAACTTTATCTCCTTTCAATACCAGCTGTAACACCGACATTAGGTTTTCTCTTAGGTGGGGTACCACTAAAACGTCACCTATTTTAATTGTTATTCTTGTGTTATATTTTGTCTCAGTGAATCCCTTTAGTAATACTCTCTCCATCGATTTAATTTGTCGATTTTCTTCAGCGGTTACTATTGGTATAAATTCTGGAACAGCATTAATTATTTTACAATCATCATTTATCATATGAGAAAACTTGCTGAATCCACTATCCATGTCACCTTGGATAAACTTTCATTCATATTTTCTTCAGCCCCAAAAAAAGGTATTTGCACAAAATGCATTTTCTCGCACACATTTGGTAGTTTCTTCTCTTTTTTTATTATTATACTTTTTGTGATTATTGGATCGTTTGAGTAACTATTTAATGTCTTATTATTCCATATCTTTTCTGAATCACTAGCCTTAAATTGTCGAAATGATCTTTCCATAGAGGGTCTTTTTCTATGCCAACAATTACGAGATTTATGTCCGATTTGTCCACAAGTAAAACATTTAATTTTCTTTTTATATTCATGCGCATTAAACGCTTTTATGTCACCTGATCGGAGTACAAAATGAATTAAAGCATCTCTGGTCATTTCAAAAAGTACTTATACAGGGTGATTCAGAAAAATAGGTCAAGAATGAAATACCATATACAGTTTGTAGTGGGGAACAACATTTTTCCTATAAATATGGGTCTGGAAATGCATCTTTATAGAGATAATGCAACTTGTACGAGGTAGGAATGACATGGCAGTAGGTGTTCTAAATGCCGACCCTGAGCATCGATGCAGGTGTTTATTCTGCGGATGAGATTCTCGCGAACTCTGGTGAAGATATCCAGAGAATCACTGAATTCTCCACACGCTGTAACAATTTTAGCTACAAGGTCATCGGGATTGTCGACTGGTGTGGCATACACTAACTGCTTGATGTGGCCCCATAAAAAAGAAGTGTTTCAGAGGTGTCTAGTCAGGAGACTAGGGTGGCCATGGCACAGGGCCTCCTCTCCCAATCCATCGCTGAGGGTATGTCGTTGAGGTGAGCTCTGACCTGCCAACTGAAGTGGGTAGGAGCACTATCATCAAGCAGTACAGGAAGAGCAAACCGTAAGAATGTCAGGTAGTGTTGCCCACTTAGCTGATCTGGCAAAATGTACGGCCCAATCAAACGATTTCCAATAACTCCAGCCCACACGTTCACAGAGAACCACTGCTGGAGGGGCGTTACATGGAGAGAATATGGATGTGCTTCATCCCACACGAGTTGATTGCACATGTTGAAGCAACCACATCTGGTAAACGTAGCCTCATCAGTAAAGAAAATGTGCGTAGTGAAGTCTGGGTCAGCCACAAGCTGCTGCACACGCCACTGAGAAAACTGCAAACGTGGTGTGAAATCCCAAGGAACAGTCCTCGTACCTTTTGCAGATGATATGGATACAGTCCTGTGTTGTGCAGCACTCTCCACACGGTGGCTTGAGAAGCATCGACATCTGCTGCATTGGTTCGGGTGCTTCTCAACGGATTAACAGCCACTTGAGCCAGAACGTCTTCTTCAAACCTTGGTGTTCAAATGTTCACTCCACGGCCGTTGTTTGATAGACCTCGTTGGCTACCTGTATCTCAAAGTCGTTGGTCTAGTGTTTGAAACACCCGGCAATGTGGGTGATCACGATCTGGAAAACGCTGTTGGTAAATCCTTTCTGTTACAGTAGCATTACCCTGTGCCTCGCCGTAGACAAGATGCATATCCGCCAGCCCCGCATTAGTCAAGCGATCCATTGTACGACAATGGAGTTACATATTTCGTTCCCTCTCTTTTAAAAGAGAAAACACGAACAATTTACATGTTTAGATCCTAATTTACATGGACCGTACCATTGCCATCCAGGTAATGCACATCCATTCCTACCTCGTACAAGTTGCATTATCTCTGTAAAGATGCATTTCCAGACCCATGTTTATAGGAAAAATATTGTTCCCCACTACAAACTGTACATGGTATTTCATTCTTGACCTACCTTTCTGAATCACCCTGTATATATGTAATCGCATATTTACATCTGGTTTGCAGTATAATGAGGTAACCACTTGAGCACATTTTCTCGGTAAACCTTCTATTATATAACTTACTAGGTGACCCGGCAGACTTTGTCCTGCCTCTAAATCTTGATTTTCATTTAGTTGAGGCCAAGAAAAAAGGATGAAGATATGAAGTCTTCAAATGTTATCTAAATCTTTCTTTCTCTAAAGTTTCATGTTGTACACGAGGCAGAACTGACGACAATTGTTCACTCTGCTTTGTTAACATCCCTGGCGTGGCACTGCGAAAGCGGAGCTGTTAATTGTTCACTCAGCTATATTTACATGCATCGGTTTAACCACGACCTCCTGGATACTAACGATGTTTTCATTTAGCTGATTTCTATTGCTGTTTAAGGCAGACAAAAATGCTTAATATTCCCGTGGATTGTCACCCTCTATCCCCGATTTCAAACATTTTTCTACCTGAAACAACAATTTGGAATACAATTATATAATTTATATTCACAGAAAAATAATCAAAAATAATAATTCTCAATATTTAGATGAAAAATAAAAAAAGAAATTAATACAATGATGTATTTTTAAAATTAGAAACACTGCCTACAATAGTAGAGAATTAGAAAAGTCATATCATTATTATTTCCTATTTGTCCTCCGTCCTGTCCTATCCAAACAGTTCTTCTAATTAATCTCATTGTTCTCTTCTTGTTTTTCAGCCAATACCGTCTTACTATTCCCCATGCAAACTATATATAAACCCGTCCGTTAGTACAACTTTCATAACTTCAGGATAATTCTCTAATATTCTATTTGCTTTTAGAGAATTATCCTTTTTTGCTTTGATAAAAGATAGTCTCTATCCGAAACGTCAGCTTTTTATTTTGATTTTGATTAATTATTTTTGTTTTATTATATCTTATTTTTTATTTAATTTGTATTTTTAATTAATAACTAGTATTTCTTTAAAAAGAAGAAATCGCTGGTGATTTGTTCTAGGTGAAAGCCTTGTGGGTGGTGTTGTAATCTTTATTAAATTATAAATATCTCATTTTCAGTTATTAACATCTTGGCTTACATCAATAAAGAACAGGAGGCTCCAGTTTTGAGTTTCGCACCAGGACTACGCTTAATCATTCATGAGCCTAAAACAGCTCCGGTTGTTGACCAGATGAAATCTTATTACTTATTCCCAGGAGACGTTTTTCAAGTTGATATGAAATTGGTAAGATAATTTTTTGTAATAATTTCGGAGATTTATTTGAAGCCTCCTTTCCTGTTCACTTTATGATACAAAAATCTGAAGATTAATTCCCTATATGAAATTTTATTCAAATAAATTATTAAATTTTTTTAACCGATTGATGTTTGATTGGAAGTTAACACATATGGAAGTTTCATTTATAACGTTACACTTTCCTGTTGGTGAGTATGCACTGCTTTGCCAATGGAATCTAGATACGGATTTTCATGTAACCTATATGACAATGATGCAGTCAGTAACATGTTCGACTATTCTTTACTGCAATGACTTCTGCAACACGACGAAGAGGTCTGTCGGCAAGTTTTCTTCTTTCCCCTACGGTACGCATTGCTACGCCTTTTCAATCTCTATGACGATTTGTGCATGCAGACCTTCAGCGGGTTCCATATCAGTACAATCAGAGCGTGAGGCTAAACTCTTAAAATCCATGACAGCAGCTTGATATTAGCACGAATTTTGTTAAACAAGTAGCATGGCAAGGACCGTAATCTTGCCGGAAGTAGTCCAATGCATTGCGAAGAAATTATGTCATCTGTGCAAGAATGCGATTTTCCAATATATTTATGACTTTCGGACAAAATGGAATGTCATCATCAGTTATGTGTTCCAATCAACTGCACAGAATGTGACCTACCCATTAACCATACTACTCTTTTGACGCTTCCACGCCTAAACATTGCCGTCAGGATTTGGACAGTGATATGGTTGTCATCATTGTGCATATACTTTGGCCAATTAACACTCGTCCGATGGCACTCTCATTCACCATTCATCGCATCATTGGAGTTGAAACCACAATAAACTAATCATGATCAGATACGTTCCGCAGGGCAGAATACAAATTTATTACTAGGGTAGTCATTAAGTTACAAATGGTTGTAGAAATGAAACAAATAAGAATACTGATCAGAAAACTAGTTTTAGTGTTCCACATAAACTTCCTATTGGTTGCTGCATTTGTCTCATCGCTTCTGAACCTCCTAAAAATCAGCAGTATAAATTTCTTTGGCTTGGTCTTCCATTTGTATAGCTTCATCGTCGGGAGAATGTTCACCCGAAAAAAGATGTTTGAGATGCTGCGAAAGTTCAACTGGGAAGTCGTCCAGCCAATCCTCTATATAGATTTACCTTGATTAAAATAGCTTTCATTTGTTCGTCCTTATTAAACGTTCCTTTGGAAAGTCACCGTCTTTGTTCAGACAGCCGCCCAAAGAATTTCATGCTGATGGTTTGAAGGGCTTGTGAAATGATGGGACAAGTGCCTCAACGTACAGGGAATGAAAGTGTTTTTCAAATCAGTCCTCTTGTTCGTTTCATTTCTACATTCATTTCAAACTTACCTACTGACTTCCCCTCGTATGATTTTACGCTGAAAGATCATGTATTTATTTTGCTATGTCTCTGTCTTCTCTCTCTGTCCTATGATTTCTCGATAATAATTTAACTTTTTTAAAATTATGATTTCGCCATTTGAAAAATAATCTTCCTGCACTTATACTTTAAAAGTCATTGTAATTGGAATAACAGTCATGTAATCATTAAACAGGAAATTTACACCCACCCTCCTGGAAGGCATGGAAACATGGCTTCTGATATGCCATTCACTCTGGAATGAGGAGAAACAAAATACGAAGGGATATCACAAACCAACGCCATTTAATTTTTTTAACGGCAGAATAGGGGAGAATGGTGTTGGTTCAGACGCCGGTTGGTTCGGACAAATCGATTTTTTCAGTCGCAACTATTCGCAGGCTGCCTAAAAAAAGATCCCTAGTGCGAGGCGCTATACAGAACGATCACAGCAAAGGTAACTAAATAAGAAATAAAATTTGTTTTCGGGAGTGTGAAAAAAATTTCTGAGGGAGGTTTGTTCGTGAATTTGTAGAGAGGTTATACAAGAAATGTTAACAGTTAGATATTATTCCTGACGCGTCCGAACCAACCCCATATGCCAAAGCAATACTTTATTTATTTATTTCATTTGCATTAACAGTTGACTTTTCTTAAATTAGATGGTTAGGAAGATCCGCCTTCCAGGTAAAGAGAGCAAGATCATCACTGATCGGCCTCGGTGGCTCAGTGGTTGCGTGATCGCCTTTGATGCCCGAAGACGCGGGTTCGATCCCGGCCGAGGACGAGGAGAATTTTTTCAGGGGGAAAATCCTGAGATCACGCACTTCCTTCGGAAGGGAAGTAAAGCCGTTGGTTCCGTGTAGTCGTTTGCCAGCTGCACGTTAAAGAACTTTTGCGAGGCAAAATTTGCGGCCCCTATAACGCCGTCCTGAATTGACCATGGCAGTTGAAAAGGACATTAATACCAAACAAACCAACCAAACCAGATCAGCACTATATCAAGATCAGCACTGTACCAAGCTCCGCATTCCAGGGAAGAAATGAGGCGAGCCGTGAATGCAGTTTTGGATTGATTAAGCGTTTGCAAAGCCTCAGCACTGTACCAAGTTAAACGTTCCACTCTACAAGATTATATTGGAAGGAAAAGAAGTGAATCTCAACAAAACAGCCAACGGAGTTCCAGCTCAAATTATTCCTTCATCTGCGCGTGTAACTGGAACATTAGGTGAAGGAACAAAAAGAAATTACCCTGCCATTTTGCGAGACCCACAATAGAGAAGTCTTTAACAAAAAAGAAAGCAGTGCATTAGCCGAATATCTGATTGCTTGTACAAAGTTAAACCACGGACTTACAGGATTGGAATTTCTAAAACTTGGATTCCTGTATGCTAAAGCGAAGTCCATTCCATTTCCAAACTCGTGATTTTTTATAATGTGATAATGTTAAGCAAGTTGTGATAACAATTCCGTGCTGTTTTCGTAATAAAGTTACCTTGTAGTTATTAAAATGGCGAAAAATCAGTTTGTCCGAATTTGCCCCGCAACAGACCGAAGAAACCCTACATCTAGATGTAGCTTCGGACATTGCAGAGGTTTTTTAAAACATAAAAATATACAGATTATCTTGTGGCTACTGGAAGATCACATATACAGGTAAATAACGAAAGGTTTAAAGTACAAAATACGATATACACCTTCACTATTTGGTTTATGATTAACCAACAGGGAGAAAAACTTTGATTTTCGTCCGAACCAACACCACTCTCCCCTATAGTCGATGCGTAAAAGTAAACAGCCCAAAAAAAGGCAGAGTACACGCGCAGACATTGCATAACAAAATTGTTCCTGCGCACGCGCACTACATGCTACCAATCGTTTTAGAAATGACCGCCGCTGTCGCATCGTCAACAGTAGAAGAAAAGCGAGCTCTTATAAGATAAGAAACCCGCACAACTTCATGAAGAATGGTAGAAGTTTACGGTGCCGACTGAAAGAAGAATGTATGTCAATGGTGCAAAATGAAAGAAGAGTTAGCCTTGCTGATAAATGGTATTCTGGGCGGCCTACGTCAGCGCCAGCACTAGCCATTATCGAGGAGATTAACAACACAATCAAAGAAAACCGTCGCATTTCCTTGAAAGAAATGAGTAAAACATTACGCATATTCTATGGATCTGCATGGGATAAGATGCATGAAAAGCTTGGATACCGCCAACTCTGTTCGCGTTGGATTCCACAAAGTCTGACATCAGAACAGACCGGCAACTGAATGGCGTGCAGTCTGCAACATCTTCAGCGGTGCAATAACCAGAAAAATGCGTTTCTGAATGGCATTGTCACAGCAGATGAGTCCTGGGTCCTGCACTTCACACATGAGCCTAAAACTGGAAGCATGGTTGGAACCATTCAAATTCTCGTATTAGTAAAAACCTTCAGAAATTCTCCTTCAGCTCATAAGATTACGCTTACAATTTTTTAGGATATGCAAGATATCCTACTCACAGAGTTCTTGCCTCATTGATTAATCGTCAATACCGCTATTGTGAAATGCTAAATAAACTGCGGCAAGCTATTTGGTATAAGCCACCAGAAAGAGACAAGAATGTTCGATTGTTTCAGTTAGGAGGTTATGGACCACCTACATACAATTCGGACCTAGCCCCCTCGGACTACCACCTCTGGTCTCATGAAGAAGTTTCTGGGTGATCAGAGGTTTGGGACTGATGAGGAACTCAAACCTGTCGTGCGCCATTTGCTGTATTCAGAGCCGACAGAGTTCAATGAGCGGGGTATACTGAAACTGGTGCAGCGTTTGGATTAATGCCTAAATTGTCAAGTTTCTTATGTAGAAAAGCAGACATAAATGTGTAGTTTCAGATGCATTTACTTGTTTACCTGTATGTTTTATAATTTTCTTAGAAAAAAATACATGGACTACTTTTGGCTATCTCCTCGTAATATAGCAGTCCTTTGTACTTCCAAAATCTCACTCTCAAAAAATCGACCTTCTCGACAAACCTCAACAACAATAATTTCTCTATCTTATTCTTTGCTGTTGCTATAGGAAGAAACAAGCGAAAGAACATGCACAGTTAGTTTAAGGATTTACTCTTACAGCGTCAAAAACATTTGCTCACACATTTGCTCCATCTTGGGATGATCGTCTGTACAGTGCACGTGAAAAAGATTGTTGTAAATGTAAGATTGAATGAATAAGTCGATTTAATAAGGCGAAATAAATGAATAAGTCAATGTAGATTAAACCAAATATATAATATCTTGTAGACATTTATACATTTATACATACATTTATTAAATTAAAATTACCCCCCCCCCCTACGAGTAGGGTCAGGCAAGTAGCAGATTCGGGGGTTATCTATTTTTACCAATTATCTGCAATTTTTACCTCTCCCCAGGTTTTTTAATCAAAAAATTGATTTTTTCGAACTTAATGTGTAGAAAGTGTACCGGGCTTTGCAAAAGTTCTGTTACACTCGTGACGACCCTCAAAGAAATGGACACGACGATGGTCACGATGCAGTTAGACATGTTTTTATTGTGCCATCATGTAGAATAACATTGTAATTAGTCATTTAATCAATGTAGCCTCCATCTGCATCAAGAACCCGCTCCAGACGAGGCCGAAAAGCCTTGTAAACTTTGCGAATGTAGTCTTTCCTCATTCTGGTCCACACACGGTTGACAGATGTTTTCAGCTCGTCGACGATGCTGTGACGGACCTTGCAGGCCTTCCCCTCGACATGCGCCCACACGCTGTAGTCAAGTGGATTGAGGTCTGGCGACTGCGGAGGCCAAAAGCCCTTCGACCAGAAGGTCATGTTGGACCCCAATCAGTTTTGCACAGTGTTGGCCGTGTGGGCAGGGGCACCGTCCTGTTGAAAGATGTAGTCCGCATTTCTTCACCCAGGGAAGGACTTTTGTGGCCAGGATGTCCTTGTAATCAGCCGCCGTTACAGAAAATGACAATTCGCTCGCTATGACCCTTCAAGTCGTTGAGAAGACGGCGACGGCGCTCCCGACGTTGTTCCCGTATCCGATCCGTCAGCAGAGGCCTCACGCTCTTTCCACCTTCTTCTTTGACCGCTCTGGACACTGTGGACACTGTGGACACCGAAATTTTCTTTTTCTTTGCGAGCGCAGTCATTTTGAGCGTCGGGTCTTGTTCGAAGGCTTTTCTCACTTCCAAACGGTTGACGACTAAAGGTCTACCTTAATGAGGTTGATCTTTAAAGTCTCTCCCATTCTTGAGCCTGTCCGCAACTCTGTGGATGGTCATCCGGCTGACTTTGAGGAGCTTGGCAATCTCGGACTTCGTGTGGCCTGCCCGCAGGAGAGCAGCGATCTCTTCTCGTTTCGTTTCCATCGCTTTTGTCGTGGACATTAGGATCACTCAGAGGTTAACACGTAATTTCCAATATATTATTTGATCCGTTTGTGGAAATGGAATTATCCAAATCATGAGCAGTCCATTTTTTGGGGGATGTAAAGAGTGTAACAGAACTTTTGCAAAGCCCGGTGAAAAAGCTCGTATCTTCTTTTCTTTCTCATCATTTCGGAACAAATGACATATCATATGCCATATATGGCCATAGTTCTAATGACCAAGTGACTGCCATCCCCGCAACTCCGACCTCACTGGAACCATTGAGCCTATTAATGTAGATCTTGTCTAGAGGAAACTGGATACTGAATTCACGCCTTTACGTACTTAAATAGCACATAGATATGTTGTACTCTCTGAATCCCACCCCCGTAATTCCGACCCCAGCGTACCAATCAAAACCAAACTAAATACTGCAGATGGCCATGCCCATAGTAAGCTACTTTCTGAATTTCAACTTTCTACCTCAAAAAATGGAGAAATTATGAAGGGGACGGACTGACATTATTGGCAAGTCCAGTAGAAGTGGGTGACATATGGCGGCCACAACACAAAACACACAATGGCGGCCGAGAAGGGTATAAATAAGTGTATAACAGGCTGGTTTTCATCAGGCTATGAGACAAAGGCCGTGCCAGGATGACAGGTGTTAAGCATTAAAGCGAACCATAGAAACTGACTGCTGTGTAGTTGGATGTAAATCAAAATATGATTCTGAAAAACACATAATTCTACATACATTTCCAAAGAATAAATCTTTAAGAATAGAATAATAATGCTGAAGTTTGGAAAACATGTATCGAAAACCTATTTCATGCATATTTACAGGTTGCATTTGCAAGATTGAAATTACTATTTTCCATCCAGGCTTTACCGGATTGATTTTGAGTCTGTTATGCTAGCATCTCACAACCCACTTGTATGCTCTGATCCAATTTTGGTAGAAATTTTGTAGTTTAGGAGTTAAGTTTGTTGAATAATTTTATAAGTTGATGTTACTCATCACAGCATTATTATCACACATGGCTTGACATCTTCATGGACATAATTTCTTCTGCATTCGAATGATATGATACTTCCAAAACGGGGCGGCTGGCTAATGATGAAAATTTTCGAAAATTTTTTATGAAAACATCTCTCACCCTGCCATTTGAGAAAGTTCAAAACTCGTTGTACGAAACTCCACATAAAACAAATTTCCTTTACAGTTGGTACTTAAATTTACACAATGTTTGCTCGGTTTGTGCGACGTCTACGAGCAACAGGAAGTGTAGCTATGATGCGTGGAGAGCATGGTCGCGCTCGCACCCGTCGTACCGCTCAATTCGAAGAAGCTGTGGTTCGTAGAGTTCACGAAAGACCAACATGTAGCACCCGTGCGCTTGCACACATCTTGAACACAGATCACATGTCTGTTTGGCGAGTTCTGCATGACCAACTGTTTCATCCGTTTCGTATGCAACGAGTGCAAGCATTTGGAGCTGCTGACTTTGCACCACGTATGGCATTCTGCAGATGGTTTCTTGCACGTTGTAGAGAGGAACCAGTATTCCCACAGCAGGTGCTGTTCGCTGATGAAGCAACCTTCACCAGGGAAGGCATTTTCAACCACCAGGATATCCATGTTTGGGACCGTATCAACCCACATGCCATTTCGACAAGGCGCTTCCAGCAACGATTTTCTGTCAACGTGCGGGCTGGTATTGTTGGCAATCGCCTCATTGGGCCGTACATTCTCCCA
>JAHWFO010015411.1:46399-68473 GCA_023313115.1 Rhysida immarginata
AGACTCAGGTTGTATTTTTTCATTTTATTTTCGGTCTTTTTCTTTTTTGTTCAATTCCTGTTTCGTTGTGGAAAAAGAGTTTTATTTTATTCTTAAGTTAATCATCTATATTATCCACATAAGATTTCTAGACAAATTAATATATCTCCTGACGAACAATTCAAGGTAAAGTTTGTGCAACAATAGATTGCTCTGTCTGTTTCAACAGTAGTGATAGCAACACAGAATTCTAAAAATGATATGGCATTAAATACAAAAATTGGAGAAAATATACCAGATTCAGCCAATCAAATAGTTATGTATGTAAGACGTGTTCATTAAGACATGTAAATGAATTTCAAGACTGATCATTTTGTAAATTTCATTAACAAAAATATTTTGAGGACACACGACTTACATGCATAAATCGAGGACCACCCTCTTATAAAATATAATATTCTTCGGGCTTTCTAATTTCCTGACCATAATTTAAAGTTTCGCGTAATGTTCGTCAGCATACAGCTGGAAGGGTCTTTCTCCTCTGACATTCAGTGAGAAGGCGTCGGAAATTATAACAATACATTTAATTCCTGTCCTTTGTGCTTTTCTTAGAATTGATAGTTGTTAGAATGTAACATTTTCTTGAAAAGCTTTAAAAATGAGCAGTAAATGGAAATAATGGAGGGTTAGCAGACTAATGAGAAACAGTGGAAAGGCGGCAGAGAAAGCAGCCCTTTCACTCGGTGCTGTATCGTTTCTTCCAGCACACTGCTGTATCGATTCTTGTCCCAGTGGTGAGGGACCCTGCAGCCGTCGATGCAAATGTGTCAACAGAAGAAACTGCGACTGCCAGATCACACCAAGTGATGAATGCACCAGTTTTGCTTCAAGACTTCGAGAGCAGAGTGAGAATTGCAACAGTTTACCAATAAGAAGAAATGATGGAAAATTTCTGCGACCTGGATTCGAACCAGGAACCCCGACTATCATGGTCGACGCCTCTATCAATTGGGCTATCACAGACACTTGAACAGCCATGTTGTCACTAAGTGTCTTAAAGACAACCAAGTTGTCAAGAAGGAAAGCCAAATGGGAGGTGGGCACCCGGTTCACAGATCGTGAATTTCTCCTATCCAAACCATCAGAAAGTTTGATGAACACACAATAAGAAATAAAGAAATTAAACTGGAGCAAACACAAAAACATTAGGTAAAGACTACTTGGTTGTCTTTAAGACACTTAGTGATAGCAGGCCTGTTCAGGTGTCTGCCCAATTAGTAGAGGCGTCGACCATGCAGTCGAGGTTCCTGGTTCGAATCCAAGTCGCAGAATTTTTCTATCCATTTTTCTAATTAATATCATTTACCTGATGCTTGGAGTTTGCTCCAGTTTAATTTCTTTATTTCCTAACAGTTTATCAATTGTTGGAATTGCAGAATACACAGACACAAGCGATCATGTACATCCATCGACACCCAAGAAGAGAATTTTGGAATTGTGGAATTTTTAGACAAACAAATGAATTTTTAATGGTCAGATCACAAAAAATAGAAGAACTACAGCCATAGCCAGGGCTGAAAAAACGTCAGATAAAACCATTGTTTCATTTTGCTTCTATTTCCTCCCAATTTCGTAGCCATACACATTATTCCACAAATTGTTTCTCCTGCACTATGGGTAAACTCGCTCAGCTATACACAACATTCCAACACGAACCGGGGAGAGCTGTTACAGTACCGTCCATTAGGAATATTTTAAAAGTTTTTTTCCGGTTTTTCTATACGAATTTTTACTGTTTTAATGTGTTAGTTTTTACTGTATATTCCCATTCAGATATTGCAAACTTTCATCAAAAAAGAGTCCGGGGAACGCCGGGTATATTAGAAGGATGTATATAGTCCATATACAGTATATAAAGAAGGATGTTTGTTTGATACGATTTTTAAACAGAGAATGCGTGAAGGAATCTTAGTTGAACCAAATTGGGTCTTAGGGGCAGTTTCATACAACTTTAAACGCAGACTGCGTGTAAGAATCTAAGTTGAACCAATGTGGGTTTGTTTCTGGGTTTGTTTGTTTCTTATACAAATCTACAGTTTTATTCCGATCTTGATGAAATTTTGCATACTTGACCTTCAAACCATGAGGAAGGTCACTGTCTATATCAGATTTCGAAAAAACAATAATTATTAATAAAAAATAAAAAAAAATTAATTATTGATAATTAGTAAAAATTCTTAATGAAAATTCGAAAAAAACTTTTTTAATGGCTCAAAATGGCTGGACCTCTCCAAGGATGACACTGCTAGTCTAAATAATGTCTTACTCACGTAATTCTACCTCAGATGTACACTTGATGTTGTTGCAATTTCCACTCTTCTCTCGATGTGTTGAAAAGCAAAACTTGGCCATTCATCACTTTGTGCAGTCTAGCGCTCGCCGATTCTTCTATTTACTTGCTTCCCATTTGCTCAATAAATCACGGAGCTAAAGGAGTGCTTCCTCTGTCGTCTTTCCAGTCTTTCTCAATAGTTGCTAACTCTCCATTATCTCCAGTTACTGATCATTTTTAAATATTTTCAAAAAATTGTTAAGTACTAAGAACTGTCTTTTCTAAGAAAAGCCTGAATAACAGGAATTCTATGCATTGTTACAAATTGAAACTTATCCATATTGCATCATCATTTTCTGTTCTTTGTTATTGGTGAATTGCGCGTTGATACCATTGTTGATGCGAACACGATGGACTTATGGTTGCACAAACTTTGCCTTGCATTGTTGGTCATGAGATATATATTGTTGGTCCATGCAGTGTGTTTGTGAATTGCGTGCTGATACCATTGTTGATATCTATTGTTGTACGCAATTTCCCTTGCATTGTCGGTCGTGAGATATTTCGCATTAATATAGCTTGCTATAACCGTGAATATCGATTTTTTATCGATGTTTATTATTTTTCCGAAATCTGAGGTACACAGTGACCTTCCACATGACTTGAAGGTCAAGTATGCAAAATTTCATCAAGATCGGAATAAAACTATAGATTTGTATAAAAAACAAACAAACCCACAAACAAACTCACAAACCCACAAACAAACATCCTTCTTCTATCTTCTATCTATATATATAAAGAAGGAAGTTTGTTTGTGGGTTTGTAGGTTTGTTTGTGGGTTTGTTTGTTTGTTTTTTATACAAATCTACAGTTTTATTCCGATACTGATAAAATTTCGCATACATTACCTTCAAAGCATGAGGAAGGTCAGATTTCGAAAAAATAATAATTATTTATAAAAAATTGATATTCATGGTTATGGCAGGGCATATTAATGAGAAATATCTCATGACCAACAATGCAAGACAAAAGTTCCTGCAACAATGGTATCAACACTCACTTCACAAACACTCTGCACGGACCAACAATATATATCTCATGACTAACAATGCAAATAAAAGTTTGTGCAACAATAGGTATCAACAATGGTGTCAACACGTAATGCACCAACACTATGCAAGGGTCAACAATATATGTCTCATTACCAACAATGCAAAGCAAAGTTTCTGCAATATAGAATTCAATGCATAGAATTCCTGTTATTCAGGTTTTTCTTAGAAAAGAGAATTCTTAGTACTTAACAATTTCTTGAAAATCTTTAAAATGATCAGTAACTGGAGATAATGAGTTAGCAGACTATTGAGAAAGCGTGAAAGACGATAGAGGAAGCATTCATTTAGCTCCGTGCTGTATTGAGCAAATGGTAAGCAAGTAAATAGAAGAATCGGCGACCGCTAGACTACACAAAGTGATGAATGCCCAATTTTTGCCTCAAGACATCGAAAGAAGAAAGGAAATTGCAACAACATCAAGTGTACATCAAAAGTAAGATTACGTGAGTGAAAACTTATTTAGGCTAGAAAGCATCCTTGGAGAGGTCCATCCATTGTGAGCCTTTTAAAAAATTTTTTTCGGTCAATCAGATCCTTGTGTATCATTTAGAATGGATTTTTTCAGTGAAGAGGTTAATTCCTAGGATTTTTATTAGAATGGATAGTCCCTTCGCTCTATATTGTAGTAATTGAGTTATTATTTAACCAATTTGGAGATTTAATTTAGCTTTTTGAGGTTGTTATGTTTACATACAAGCGTAATTATCCTGGGCAACGCCGGGTCCTCTGCTAGTTATTTATATATAGACAATAATATATCCGATACTAGCAAAGGTACCCGGCGTTGCCCGGGATAATTATACTTGGATGTAAACAGAACAATCTCAAAAAATTAAATTAAATTTTGCAATATCTTAAAAATAAACACATGAAAATGCTTAGAATTATTACAGTAAAAATTCTTAATGAAAATTCGAAAAAAATCTTTTTAAAGGCTCACAATGGCTGGACCTCTCCAAGGATGCCACTGCTAGTCTAAATAATTTCTTACTCAGATGTATACTTAGTGTTGTTGCAATTTCCACTCTTCTCTCGATGTGTTCAAGCAAAACTTGACCATTCATCACTTTGTGCAGTCTAGCGGTCGCCGATTTATCTATTTACTTGCTTCCCATTTGCTCAATACATTACGGAGCTAAAGGAGTGCTTCCTCTGTCGTCTTTCCACTCTTTCTCAATAGTCTGCTAACTCTCCATTATCTCCAGTTACTGATCATTTTTAAAGATGTTCAAGAAATTGTTAAGTACTAAGAACTCTCTTTTCTAAGAAAAGCCTGAATAACAGGAATTCTATGCATTGTTATATGAATTCTATGCATCGTAGCCTGAATTCTATGAAACTTATCCATATTACATCATCATTTTATGTTCATTGTTATAATTCTTGGAAAGTTTGCTTTAACATTAAATCACCATTCTGTGCTCACTGTTATTGGTGAATTGCGCGTTGATACCATTGTTGATTCGAACACAATGGGCCTATTGTTGCACAAACTTTGCCTTGCATTGTTGGTCATGATATATATATTGTTGGTTCATGCAGTGTGTTTGTGAATTGCGTGCTGATACCATTGTTGATACCTATTGTTGTACCAACTTTGCCTTGCATTGTTGGTCATGAGATATTTCTCATTAATATGCCTTTCCATAACCATGAATATCGATTTTTTATCGATATTTATTATTTTTCCGAAATCTGAAGTAGACAGTGACCTTCCTCATGCTTTGAAGGTCAAGTATGCAAAATTTCATCAAGATCGGAATAAAACTGTAGATTTGTATAAAAAACATACAGACAAACAGACCCACCCACCCACCCACCCACAAACATCCTTCTTTTTATATATAGATAGATTACAATCCGATTAAAATTTAATATAAGGTAAAAAATACCTCCTATCTATTATCACGTATAATCTTGAATGAAAGAGAGAGGCTCAAAAAAAATGATACGGTAAAAAAGAATTTCGCATTTCAATAATTATCTTCGGGGGCTATCTTGATACAAAACTAAACTGCGAAAACATGCGCCTTTTATTTAGCATCGTTGGTGGACTTATTAGAACGCTCCTCTGGTGGTTTCCAGTACCCGCTCTTCTCTCATTACTTTTTGTGAGATGTCAAGACGTCGTTTACCTAACCTATAGATGACGACGCCCGCAGATTTGAGAAACAAACCAACTTTGAAATGGCAAGATTAAATCAGTTCCCCAGGATGGATACTAACTCCATCTTACAAGAAGTAATGAAAAAAGAGTGGGAGATTTCGTCACATTTACATACACAGGAAAGAATGTATACCGCATAATGAGGCACCTCCAGAAACAAGGTATCAAATCCTGGGAGTATGCAAAAGAGGTATTTGCTTGCTTTGTAGACCTGGAAAAAGCATATGACAGAGTTCCTCGGGACAAGCTCTGGCAAGTGATGGAAATGTATGGAGTGGATGGGCAATTACTGGTTTTTTAACCCAATACGGAAAAACGTTAAGCGGATTTTTAATCCAATACGGAAAAACGATGCAACAGACGAATTCCAACAGTCCGGATTATGAGGCGGTTTACGTAGGATCCACGGTTAGATCGTTCCGTTAGAGGTTTAACACCCCAGAGTTGGCGCGGGTGTTTGTAACACGGGTGGTGTAGCGCGGTCTGTGAGACCGCATTTTGAAACCACTTTTTTTTTAATGTTCAAAAATGAAATTCATGAATATTTTTTATCTACCACTTAATGTACCTCATTATTAATAGAACACCTCAAAAAACTGTTCAATGTTATCTAAAAAACGCAACTTTTAGAAAGAAATTTAAAAACCCTTGTTTTTCCGTCAAAATTAGACATGAATATTTCAGGAAAGGTATTTATAAAAATAAAATGGTTGAAAATTGATACTTTGCACTAATTTTATTCTTCACGCATACATATTTTCCTATATAAAAGAAAACCATTATAAAAATGAATAATAGCAATCATTTCTCGAAGGGTAAAAATGCCTATTTTTTTATTATAAAAAACTATAAAATAATTTTTCTCGAAATTCAAAATTATTTTATTCAAAACTAGTATAAACGGATGTTAAAGATTACGAAATTATATTTATATAAGAGTTTATTGCTCTTAAAATTCAGAAAATAGCATTATTATACTTGCATTATTATTTGCGTTTCACTCCAAATATTTGTTTTCAAATAAAAGTTTCTAAGTAGTAAAATATTATTAAATAAATAGTATATTGGAAATTCACTGGAGAATATATCTAGGTAATAAAAAATTAAAAAGAAGTAATAAAAATGACTTTTAGTAGATAACATCCTCAACTACGCGCATATTAATGAGGTGGGCGTGGCCGATTAAACCTCAATTTCCACCAATCAGCGTGCAGTATTCACCCACGTGACCCCCCACCACCCCCTACCCCTTCCTGCATAGGCGTTTAACCAATCTGCGTGCAGATTGTGCCCCACGTGAACCACCACCTCCCTCCCCAGTTTTGGGTGTTGGGCTTTTAATTTGGGCGTTGGTCATTTAATTTGGGCGTTGGTTATTTAATTTGGGGGGTTGGCCTTTTAATTTGGGCGTTGGTTATTTAATTTGGGCGTTGGCCTTTTAATTTGGGCGTTGGCTTTTTAATTTGGGTGTTCGCCCTTTAATTTGGGCGTTGGTCATTTAATTTGGGGGTTGGCCTTTTTATTTGGGCGTTGGTCTTTTATTTGGGTGGGGCCTGGAATAAAATTAATTTTATAATCCTCTGATATACCCCTGGTGCTGGTGCTCTCAGCAAAATCCACTTAGGTGATTCTGTCTTACAAGTGAACACCAGTCGATTCGCTTATATACTACCTAAATGAGCAAGCGGCTTCAGTACTGGCGCCTCAGCGGATTAAACTAATTACCTAATTACTAATTCGCTATTGTTTATCGGGTAACCAAATTTTTTCCAAACTCTTTTACAGTTTCTTCTACGACTGCTGTTTCAAATAAATACAGATGTGTTCTTTACATAACTTAATTTAAACTTTTGTCATGGATGAGGCATTTTCTAACCCCGCTAATGCGGCAGGTTTTGGTGGCGTGAGAGGTTTAGCTAAACAAACAAATCATTCTGAAAAAGAGACAGGTGAATGGTTAAGGGGCGTGAGAGCTTATACGCTGCATAAACCGGTGTGTCATCATTACCCCCGTAATCGAATGCGTGTATATGCGCCATTTGAACAATTTCAAGTGGACTTGGTTGATCTAACCAGTCTGTCAAAACAGAACGATGGTTATAAATTTCTACTTACCTGCATCGACGTTTTCTCGCGCTACGCGTGGGTCATTCCTCTAAAAACGAAGAGCGGGCTTGAACTTCAGAAAGCCTTTCAAAAAATTTTCACACTCAGCAGTGTTCCTGTAAAAGTGAACAGCGATAAAGGGAAGGAGTTTTTAAACAAACACGTTCAAGATTATTTTAAAGCACTCGACATCGATTTCTTCACCACAGAATCAGATTTGAAAGCCGTTACGATCGAACGATTCAACCGTACGTTAAAAACGAGGATGTTTAAGTTTTTTACATTTACCAACAAACACAGATACATCGACGTCTTACCGGATCTCGTGTTAAGCTACAACCAACGCAATCACAGAGCCCTGGGTATGGCACCAGCTGATGTCAATGAACGAAATGCCCCAGTTCTATGGCTGAAACAACAGAGTTATTATACAGCAGCACCACAAACAAAGCCAAGGTTGCAAGTCGGTGATTACGTACGTATTTCGAAAGTGAAAAACATATTTGATAAAGGTTATCTTCCAAACTGGACAGAGGAGGTGTTTGAGGTTTCAAAAATCATTTATAGAAAACCTGTTGTGTATAAAATTAAAGATTACGATGGCAGCGAGGTCTCAGGTGTATTCTACGACCAGGAGTTACAAAAGGTGAAAAAACCCGAAGTTTTTAACATTGAACAGATTATTCGCCGGCGCACGAGGCGTGGTGTTCGCGAAGCTTTGGTGAATTGGCAAGGTTACCCAGCCAGTATGAACAGCTGGGTGCGAGAGAGTGATCTTTTAAATGCTTGACAAGAGGCGATTGACAGCAGTTGGGTCCGAGTACAGCCATCATGTATGAAGACACGGATTTTTATGTTACGCTACCATCAAACACACCTACGGGAGATCAAATTCATTCCAATACAACAGCTCATTTTATCACAAGACTGCCGAGGACGCTACGCTTCCAAGGACGATGGGAGGTTGGTTTATCGGAAACACATTTCCCTGCCCTCTTCAAGAACATTACGACTGTAAACAACACTTTCGAAATAGGTTTCAAGGCTGATCACATAGATGAACAAATCGATTTCAGCATTGTTTCACCAGTAAGAACTCCGACATTCCAGACTTTCCTAATCGAAGTTGAATTGGTGTTACAAGCCTATTTGAAAGATGCTCTCATTTACCATAACCCTTCTTTAGACCACAATGTCATCATGAGTTTGCCGCTGAATGTCGGGATTCGCTTTAACACGCCCGAATTCTGTAAGTTGTTCAATGTTTCGCCAAATATTTTCTACGAGGACCGTTTCTCTCTAACTCCGAATTACAACGGGCCATTTAAGTGGGTATCCGATTTTTCTGTTACGTTTAGGTATCCCAAGTCGGCACCTCTTTATCAAAATATTTTTGAATTTAAGAGTACCAAACTGCAAAATAGGGAAGCCGCAATTGATTTTCTAAAAGCTAGTTTTAGAAAGACGGGCGTCGAGACAAAGATTGTTGATGGTCTTGTATTGTTTACGGGGTCCTCAACGCAGTTCATCGAATTCCCAGCCGCTGTCAACAATGGATTTATACCGGCTAGGTTTCTGAATAAGAAATTGAAAACACCTATTACTATGCCCTTAAACGACACAGATGACGGTTTTATCAGCTGTGTTATTTTTGATCCGCCTGACACTCCAAAACGGTGCATCTTAAAAATTCCCGAGGGGTATTATGATAGTCGTAACGATGTTGTCGAGGCGCTCGTTAAGTTGATTCCATTGAAAGAACAGGCTTTTTACAAAATCAATCTCACACCTAACAAATGTTTTCATTTCAAATGCACAGAAGGTCGCTATATTAGTTTTAGCGAGGGTTTATGTTACACATTGGGTTTACAGGCTGAACTCGCCGACCTAGAACTCGTTATCGGTGAGGGTTCAATCTCGATAGATCTTACGCGTGGCATACATGGTTTTTATATGTATACAGACATCATACAACCGCAGGTCGTGGGTGACACATTCGCTCCGCTTCTACGAATCATACCCGTTTCACATGCCAGACGAGAAGTGATTTATCAGACTTTTCATTCACCCGACTACTTTCCCTTAAGTAAAAACGTCATTGACGCGATTGAAATCGCGGTTCATTCCGACCACGGTGATTTACTCGCGTTTTTAACAGGTGAAACCATAGTGAAGTTACATTTTCGTAAGAAACAACTGTAGTGCGAGGTTGATTTCTTTTTACTCTCCTCCTCGATTACTTCAAGATGCATATCCCCTATCAGCCGAGCCAGGAAGTAATATCGCGTTACTATTTAAACCAGAGAGGGAATGGTTTACCTGTTTTTAGAGGGTCGGTTTTCCAGAGAGGCAATGGGATTGGTTCAGTGTTTTCAAATCTGTTTCGCTTGGCAACACCTTTACTCAAATCCGTGGGCAAGATTCTCGGTCGGCATGCCCTAAAGGGCGGTGTTTCCGTTTTTAATGATGTGATACATGGTCAAAATTTTAAACAGTCGCTGTCATCACGTATGAAAGAAGCTGGAGGTAATGCCCTGCAGGAAATGGGTGCTAGAGTTCAGAGAGGTAGAGGTCGTGTTAAAAGACGAAATTCGACATTTCCTACTCATTCACATGTAAAACGACCCAGAGGGAGCAGCGTGGAGAGCTTTGTAAAGAGTGAATACAGACAAAGAAGTCGAGTGCAGCGTTCAAAAAAACTGAAAAACGGGCAGAAGAAACAGAAGAAGAAGAGGAAGAAACAGAAGAAGCCGACAAAAACACAGACAAAACTACGTTCTAAGCCGATTTTTAACATACGTCCTTTATCATCGGTTTTTGCCTAATACATACGTAATCATGGCATCCATGATACACCAGATGAGCGCTGAATGTCTCAACAGCGATCTCGACATTTTTTCTATACCTCACACGAGCGGCCAACAGGAAAAGCGACACGTCACGGTGTACCAGCCAACAGCCATCATCAGCCAAGACGGGCCTATTGAATTCTACATACCTGGTTTGGCAGATTTTTACACGGATCTCGATCAATCTACATTAAACTTAGAAGTCGTTATCAACAAAGGGGACGGACCGTTACCAGCTGGTGATAAAACAGGACCTGCGAACCTTTTCTTACATTCGCTATTCTCACAAGTCGATTGCTATCTAGGTGATACGTTAGTTAGTCATAGTAATAACTTATATCCGTACAGAGCTTATTTTGAAACTCTTTTGAACTATGGGCAGATTTCTAAACAAAGTCAACTCACAACAGCAGGGTATTGTAAAGACACGAGCAGTAAAATGGACAATGTCGACGATGCAAACAATGGGTTTAAGTTACGTAAAAGACTCGCACGAAACGGCGTTTACTACATGGAAGGCCCGCTCCATTTAGACATCTTTCGGCAGGGTCGATTGCTACTAAACTCTACGGATTTTCGTCTGAGGCTTTACAGAAGTAAACCCTCCTTTGCTCTGATGTCTGATGTAGCTAACCCAAATTATCATATTACAATCCAAAAAGCAACGCTGAATGTCGAGAGAGTTAAAGTTAACACAGCCACGCTATTAGCACATGCAAAGACTCTGCAAACCACTAACGCGTTTTACCGTATCGGACGGGTTGAAATGGGATCCGTGAGTATTGCTACGGGGACTAGAAACCACGTCATACAGAACTTAATTACGGGGCAGATTCCCTCCCGATCGATTTTTGCATTTACATCGAGTGAAGCCCAGAATGGTTCTTTTACTTCGAATCCATTCAACTTTCAACATTTCAATCTATCTTTCTTCTCCCTCTCATTGGATACTCATGCAATACCTCTAAACCCTCTGACACCGAATTTTTCCTCTGGGTCATACTTGAGAGAGTTTGTTCATACCATGAAAGCACTTGGGATTTGGAAAGAAGACAGAGATGTTGACATCACTCAGTTCGATTACGGTTCTGGTTACACATTTCTGGCCTTTGATCTTTCGGGGGACAGGAATTATTATACAGATAGATATAACCTTATACGTAATGCTACGTCAAGCGTTGAAGTTCAGTTTTCCGAACCTTTAGCAAATTCGGTGAATCTGATTGCTTATTGTCAATATCAGAATCTCTTGGAAATCAATAAAGACAGAACCGTGAGCTTCGATTTCACAAATTATGATCGATGGATACGCAAGAGCTATGGAGTGCTCTCGAGAGAGATCCATTCATATGTACTATGGCAAGAGGTGTTTTCCCGGCGGACTTGGTGCTTCAACTCAAACCTCTGCATCCAGCTTTACTCATTGCTAATACGGATGATTCCAGCAAGCCAGGCTCGCACTGGGTGGCTTTTTTTATACCGTCCTGCAAACAAGCATACATCTTTGATTCTTTCGGAATGTTTCCTCAACCGCAATTCCACCAGTTCATGCTTATGCCCTCTGAAAAATGGATCTACAACATGAGAATAGTGCAACATCAGACGTCTGACACATGTGGTCATCACTGTCTACATTACCTGAAATTAGCAGCCAGAGGTTATTCTACGGCAGACATCTTGAACAACACTTATACAAATGAACTGCTTTTGAACGACTTACTCGTGATATGCGAAATCATCCAAGAAGAATATACTAGCAACTCTGAATTTAATATATGCCAAAAGGCCAAATGGAACCAATGTTGTAAGCCTTTAAATGACTCTGTTTAATTATTCTAATTATTATTATTCTTATTATCTGTTTTATTCAATTTCTGTATATTCATTTGTTCAAATAAACTTTTTTTTGTATTCAGCTTGAATTTGTGTTTGTTTGTGGTTACTTTTAATAAATAAATAAATAAATAAATAAATAAATAAATAAATAAATTACACAATAAACGGTTTTCACGCATTGAATTACATTTTTATTCAATTTTTATTTTTTTACAGACGTTAAAATAATTTTTATCATTTGCAATACAGCCTAATATTTTACGTTAAATTGTTAATTATCATAATGTAACCAAGGGAGCTTTGGCGTGTCAGACGCATACGTGGGGCGGTACACGGGATTCACGATTAATTCTTCGGGGATGTCAACATGATGTAACACGTCGGTAAACAGGGTTCTCCCAGGTAGAGGTTTCTGCAGGTTGGGGATGGGTGATAATACGTCTTGTATTAAACTATTAATGTTCGATCCTTGTGTTGATTTACCTCCGATGGACACAGTTCCTTTTTTATTCCATGTGATAACATCAGGTCTCTTTCGTAGTGCCTCTATGAAACGTGTACGTGGGGAAGGCTGCTCAACAGGCAAACTCACTATGTTACCCGGCCGGCTGTCCTCGTCGTAGGCCTCCTCGAATCCGCTAGCCATGGCAATATCACGGTCGGCGAGGGTTTTTTCTTTTAAGTCTGCAGACGTGCGAAAATCGGGTGAATAGACGAGTTGTTGTGGATACAGATAAGTAGGTGTTTCTTGAAGGGATTGCGGTGACGGCGTTTGTGGTATTAAAGTCGGGTTTGAAGGTAGTTGAGGGTCGGTTTCGGTTGGAAGGCTTGTTCGTTTCGAATGAGCTTCACGACGCCTTGCTCTTAGATATTTTTGAAGTGTATTTAAATAAAGATCCATTTTCTGATGCACATTCAAATTTGATGCTTTTAAAATCTCATTGATTTGAGAATCCAATTGTTTATTACGTTTTTTTTCAACATCATTAACCACACTAGGTTCAACGGGGCGCGATGACACAGAGATGCTCTGGTTCGTAGCGTGAAGGAACCTTTGATATTCGTGAGCCGGTAGTAAAACGTACTTTTGCATGTTCTTAACTAATTAATTTATTCAAAATAGGTGCAGCTACGCTTCCTAACAAAAGAGGTAGCAAGAATCCGTTCCCACGTTGGTTCAGATAAGTTTTCTTGGCCCTTAATGAAATTTTTTTTTGGGCTAAACCTTTTATTTTCCGCAAATGTTGTTTAATAGGTGGTGTCCAGTCGACTCTACGATGTAGAATGTTATGACAGATCTCACACAACGCTTTAACTTGATTAAGTGTGGCATGTTGCATTAATACTTTCCTATGCTGAGGAGATGAGTGTTTCAAAGCTCCTAGAAAATGACGATGTTTCACAACCAGAGGAATCATCATTGTATCAACACCCTATTCAGCCGATTTTAAAATGACGTTCAGCGGTTTTAAACCCATGCTTTATCCGCATAAACCACGATAGGTTTTTCGGGCGGAAAAAATCTTACTACGCAATCTCAGAACATCAGGACAACTCTGACTTAAATCAAGCAGTAAATAACTATGGGGGTCCTGAGTGGCATCTTTAAAGGATTCGATGAGTAAGCGTCCGTAACCTGTTTGCGAGGCCAAGGTGCGAATCTGTCCTACGTCTCTGGGTGACTTTAGTAGAAAGATGAACTGGGTATTTAAACTTATTGTACGGATGATTTTCGAATGAGCAAAGAGGTTCTGAGTTATTAACAACACAGAGAAGTTGAGATGATGACTGTAGCGCGTGTAGATTTTCTCAACAAGGTCGTTGTTTTTCACCTCATTTAATAAATCGTCTAAAATCAGTAAAGCCTGTTTAGGTATGCGTTCGTGTATCAATTTTTCATCCGGCACTCCGGCATGAAACGTAATGTTAGGTAGGTTCAAATTTTTAACAACCGACGGGATAAAAGCTCCATAGCAGTAAATTATTTCCGTAGGCGGCGGGTCCATGACTTCATCTCTATACTTTAACATTTGAGCTACTAAGGTACTCTTGCCGGACCCCGAACTACCAGCGACAAGAGCCGAAAAGTATTGCGTAAATTTAACCGTTGCATTTATTTCCATGATTGAATGTTGAATGACGCAAATCTCTTTTAAACGCTCTTTATTTCAAAAGTCACAACTTACGTAATTCATACTCTGCGCAATTATCCAAGGTACAGTTTATCACAAAAGATTACAGGTAAGGATGTTTTGACAAAGCCGGAATTGATCCATAGACGGTTTTACGAATGCGGAATTTCTCGCTAGACCGTTTTTACGATTGCGGAATTTCTCGCTAGACCGTTTTTACGAT
This sequence comes from Rhysida immarginata, assembly GCA_023313115.1. Taxonomy (NCBI): domain Eukaryota; kingdom Metazoa; phylum Arthropoda; class Chilopoda; order Scolopendromorpha; family Scolopendridae; genus Rhysida; species Rhysida immarginata. The sequence continues at coordinate 61,136 of JAHWFO010015411.1, forward strand.
TGCGGAAATTCGCGCTAGACTGTTTTTACGATTGTGGAAATTCTCGGTAGACCGTTTTTACGATTGTGGTATTTCTATGTAGACGGTTTTCGTGGTGTCGATATTTGTCGTTAAAACGTTTTATCTTACGTGAAATATCACCAAATAAACTTGTACTCCACAACGTTTTTAAACATCACCTACAAATGATTTATTTTCGAGGATGATTATCCGTTTGGGTGATGGTGTTATTATCAACGTGATGCATCAGTTTTAAAATATCCTCATAACCGTTCATACAATGCAATGCAATCAACAACAATAATACACAAGCACCACAAAGTCGAAGCAACGCTCCTCTCTGTATGGTGGGCGTAGTTCGCTCCATTGGCTTCATGAAATATGCAGATATAGGTCATCAGCTTTATATATTTACGTGTTTACAGCGTGAATGTAGGATCTAAACTGAAACAACAAGAGTTTGAAATGGGAGGTCTCTCTATGGGCTCGGGTCCACAGCACACGGACGCAAGGCCACCCAGGGACCATACGACTGGGTTTGGGGAACGCGGCGTCAGGCGGACCCAGAGGACTAGGATTCCCTCGAATGCCGGAAACACGGCGGACATTTAATGGGCTTTGAAAAAAGCCCGTTAACTGAAGTCCGCCTTGGTGTTTCCAAACACCCTCTAATCTCTCACCCTGGTGCTTAGCACCAGCACCAGGGGTATATCAGAGGATTATAAAATTAATTTTATTCCAGGCCCCACCCAAATAAAAGACCAAAGCCCAAATAAAAAGGCCAACACCCAAATTAAATGACCAACGCCCAAATTAAAGAGCGAGCACCCAAATTAAAAAGCCAACGCCCAAATTAAAAGGCCAATGCCCAAATTAAATAACCAACGCCCAAATTAAAAGGCCAACCCCCCAAATTAAATAACCAACGCCCAAATTAAATGACCAACGCCCAAATTAAAAGCCCAACACCCAAAACTGGGGAGGGAGGTGGTGGGTCACGTGAGGCGCAATCTGCACGCAGATTGGTTGAACGCCTATGCAGGAAGGGGTAGGGGTGGTGGGGGGTCACGTGGGTGAATACTGTACGCTGATTGGTGGAAATTGAGGTTTAATCGGCCACGCCCACCTCATTAATATGCGCGTAGTTGAGGATGTTATCTACTACTTTTACATCAATTTATTTTAGTAACGAAGTTGGTGGTGCACGGTCCCTGAGACCGCACGTCCTATATATCTTAATCTATGGAAGAAATCGTGGATTATGACCTACGGACTTCTGGAAGGGTCCAGGTTGGGAGAATACAGAAGTGGTCATTTGTTTCTTTTAAATTCATAAGAAGATATTCACAAAAATGTAGTGATGCAGTCTCTGAGACCGCGCGCCACCGCTGGAGTGTTAAAGAACAGACAAGGGTCTGGATCAACGGAGACGAGAAGTCGGCCTACGCGGATCACCTCATACAGGCCGGACATCGCATGACAGGAATGGAAGAGTGCTTGTAAATGCAGTGGAAAGGACGTGGCAGAGGAACAATAATGCTGAAAGAAGACATGGAAATAAAAAGACATTACCACCAAAATAAAGCTATCCTCCTCAACGGGCAAACTTCATTCGTGAGGAACGGTATCGTTGAATTCTTAATAAAAATGAAAAACGAGCAAAGAGACAGAAGAGCTCCCCTCTCCCCATTAGGTCGACAAGTCAGAGTAGCGTTCTAACAGGTCCGCCATCGATGTTTAAAAAATGAACAAGATTTTGCAGTTTAGTTTTGTAGCAAGATAGCCCCCGAAGATGAAGATTATGGAAACGCGTAAGGAAAAATAAATTCTTATTCACCGTATCTTTTTTTTTGAACTTGTCCCTTTCATTCATAAATAATACAAATAAAAAAATTTGCATGCTAAATTTTAATATTAAAATTTTTACACTCTTATTAAAGGTTGATATTAGACGCCTCCCTGCTCCGTTTGCGTCAAAGTGCACAGACGGTAATGACGAAATTCCAAAGTTAATTAAGCAATGGAGTCCTTATCAAACAAACAGTACCCCGTTTATTTACACAAGAGAGGTAAGTTTAACAATTATTATCAGTAATTTTTCATATAGAGTTTCTGAAGTGTATAGGAGAAATGCGTATGTAACTAGAATTAATGGAAGCAATTCTAAATTCTAAATTTTCTTATATTTGAAATTCGGATACTGATGAAGGAAGTAATCTTCCATGAAAATTAACAAGTCAGGCAACCGAAATGCCCAGGACCGATAGGATTTTAAAGCATTTGAGAATAAAAAGGAAAGTATTTGATTTCTATAGAAGCCTTCTGTTGTTGAGAATTAGATGAGGATGCTCAGGAAGCCTCTGGTTGCTAAGCAAGGCGTATTTCTAAAGGAAAGGTATCTATATATATGTTACGGTCAATGCGATAAATCGGTTATTATTAATAATAACCAGCTATTATTAATACTAACCAAATAAATCGGTTAAAGTGAATAATTTATTGGAATTTATCACATTCACCGGTTGTTATTAATAATTACCACTGAAGTTTGGTCAATGTAATGATTTTCAAAGCGTTTAGCTTGAGATTTCCATTAAGCATGCGTATATTTTCCCGCGTTATTGCGAGCGCGCAAGTTTGTTTTCATCTGTTGGCATCAGCTAGACACTATCAGTTGACGATCTCTATCAGCGTTTATTTTGTATGTAGGTGCTCGCATTTTTAGAGACGATCACGTGTTCGGCAGTTTCGAGTGTTCTGCATGCTATGTAGGTCATGTAGGATGAAGCAGAATGATGAGGGAGGTCAAAGCAAAATATAAGAACATTACAATCAAAATGGTAATGATATATTTGAATCTTTGTGAACCTTGTCAAAAGGAGTAAACCGCTTAATATGGCCACTTTTTTTCCAAAGTAGTTCACGAATTCTACTTTTTCATCTCATCATACTCTGGATAAATCAACACTCCGCTTATAATATCCGCATTTCATTTACCTCTAAGCCAATGGGCACTGCTGCCCAAAATTGCAGATTCTACTAATTGGTCAGTTACATGAAAGCTGCAAGTGAAAGGACAACAGGAAGCGTAAGCTAAATTGAAAAGATGCTCAAGTTGAAGAAGGTCTTTTAAGTCAGTTTCAATATGTTAGAAACAGAAATTCCCCAGTGAATGGGACTCTCTTATCTCAAAAGGCTGATGAAATTGCAAAGTCATTAGTCCACACGGACTTTAAGCCAACTAAAAGATTGTTTCATCGTGAAATAAAAGCAATGGGCTAATCTTTAAGAAAGTCCATGGAGAGGCTGCTGATGCCCTGCAACTTGGAGGGACAGAAAAACTCATCATTGGAAAGTCAAAATCTTCACGCTGCTTCATAAATGTAAAAACTCTTCCAAACCTTTACGAATTGTTTACCAATGCATGGATGTTATCAGATATCTGGATTAATTGGCTAGTTCAATGGTACAAGCATCTTAGAAGCGAAGACAAAAAATTGGTCTTCCAATTGACAAATGATAACCTATCCCACATAGAAATCATACGGCTTCTACCCCACACAATTTCAATAATGCAGCCAAGGTTTTCAAACAAACAGTAGACAATATTTTAAATAATTATTTTGACAAGATACTGTACATGTATATATGAGTATTTAAGCAAACAAAATTGTCTATATGTAAGTAAAAACACATGCTTGACTTGTTGGATAAAAAAATAAGTACTTTTGGTAACCTCGCTTAAAACAGCCACCGGTTAATGTGGCCATTTAAGCATGGTCCCGAGATAGCCACCAATGTATTTCCTATTGCATGACATAAAACTTACCTTAGAGTTGGGGTTTCAATAACTTATGCTTAATTAATCACATTGACCAAACATCATTGGTAATTATTAATATTTACCGGTAAATGTGAATAATAGGCATTATTTATCACATTTACCAAAAGACCTGGTTAATATTAATAATAGCCAATTATTATTAATAATATCCGGGTTTTTTACTTTAACCGTAACATATATAAAGAAGGATGTTTGTGGGTTTGTAGGTGGGTTTGTTTGTTTGTGGGTTTGTTTATTATACAAATCTACAGTTTTATTCCAATCTTGAAAAAATTTTGCATACCTGACCTACAAACCATGAGGAAGGTCACTGTCTAACTCAGATTTCGAAAAAATAATAATTATTTATAAAAAATCGATATTCATGGTTATGGCAAGGCATATGAATGAGAAATATCTCATGACTAACAATGCAAGGCAAAGTTTGGCAATAACAGATATCGACAATGGTATAAACACGCAATTCACAAACACTCTCTACGGATCAAAAATATATATCTCATGACCAACAATGCAAGGAAAAGTTTGTACAACAATAGGTATCAACAATGGTATCAACACGAAATGCACCAACACTATGCAAGGTTCAACTTTATATATCTTATGACCAACAATGGAACTCAAAGTTTGTTCAATATACGTGTAGATAAGGTTGAATTTGTAACAATGCATAGAATTCCTGTTATTCAAGCTTTTTTAGAAAAGAGAGTTCTTAGTACTTAACAATTTCTTGAAGAACTTTAAAAATGATCGGTAACTGGAGATAATGGAGAGTTAGCAGACTATTGAGAAAGAGTGTAAAAACGGCAGAGGAAGCACTCCTTTAGGTCTGTGCTCTATTGAGCAAATGGTAAGCAAGTAAATAAAAGAATCAACGACAGCTTACAGAAGTGAGGAGGACAGTTTTGGTAGCAAATCAAGTAACAAAGTGGCTTCTACTGGTGCTCAATGTTGTGTTTCAAGATTGTTAGTGTGCGTAGTGCGTCGGTATTCGGTGGCTACAAGGTTCTGCATCATTGCATGTGTTACCAAGTTTTGCGTTTTTGGGTGCTACGGAGATCCCGAAGTTTTGCGGTGTATAGACGTAGAAAAAGAAGCTAAAATGGACGCAGAATCTCTTATGAAAAGATAAACGAGTAATTGATCAATTTTTGTTGACGATATAAATAAGGTTATTTTTACTGCGAATATTGCGTTTGGTCCGGCGGCTCCATTTTCAAAAAATTACCAAAGAAGCTGGATGGAATGCAGTACATCAGGGGTCCAGTCGAGCCACACATAAATAAATTCAAAGAATTGACGAGTGTACATAAAATTACCACTCCAAAGCTGTTTTTTCGGTATTTTTTATTCGCATTACCTTTTCATGTTCGTTTGCATCTCAGTGATTGGGAGAATGTTCGATGGAGGAAGTGTATCAGGAAACTAGTAGCTGTCTGCGACATATGGTGAAAGCTAAATCTAACCAAAAATGATACCAACATAAACAAGGAAAGTTCTCACCAAGAGCAGCTTTCATGTATTAGTTAGTAGCAACCTCGAAGATCAGTGCAGCCATCGCCGGGAAAAGTTGAATGAAATTAAAGCTGAGGAGTCTACAGATGGACTAAAATGTTCTCAGGTGGATAATGAACGTGATATTACTGAAACGAATTGTCAAGTAGAATTTCAGGGAAAAGAAATTCTCTTACAAAATTTAAATGATATGTTAGTGCAAATCGAGAACATTCTGCTATTTTAGAGGAATTGACTAAAGCTGTGGTATGAACTAGGAAGTCTGAGATAGACGGAGAAGTCCAAACGGCCACAAACCTTCTAGGCTAGAGCCCGACCTCAGCTCCGAAGAACGTAGCTCCGTGAAGCAACCCCTCACACAAATATAACTTTTAAAAATGAGCTGGGCACTTACCAGGTAATTTATGTGTAGTTCCGCTACCTCGGCGAACAGTCCTGGTTGCCTCGTGCAGTTCACCAATTCCGCATATCGTAGATTCGGCGGGTCGATCTGAGACACAGTCGGCTTTGTTATAGCGGGGGCTCAATTGCTGGACGAACCAACCTTTTAGGCATTTGTAGACGAAGCCCGGGACGATGAACCACTCACGGCGGACTTCTTGGCTGCTTCTCCCGCGACTCCAATCGCTAAAAGCGTTTTCCCACGTCGTGGTCCGGTCGTCTCCCATGATCCATCCACGTTGCCTTCCACATAACGTCTCTCTCGCTCACTGCAGTCTCTCGTTTCACGACGAATTTCGCGCTCCTGCTTCTGATTGGCTCCCTAGTGTCGCATGAGTTGACGTCTCTGCTTTCATCGCCCATCACCCGATTCCGTAGGATAGAAAATACGTGTCCGGTAATGATGGGTGACGTCATCGTAATTGGAGGTGTTGATTGAATGCCGTGACACATACCTTACTGAGGGAGAGAATTACCCTGATACTATGTCATGGTAACCAACCTTCGATTCAGACTATTTTCACATAACTTGTCATTCAGTTCGCCACTATCGGTCAGTTTAAAGTACCTAAAAGCCTTCAACTAATTTTTCCTGATATTTTTGCCTCAACTGTACAACATCTGAAAGGCCAAAAAATACCAGCGAGATAGCAAACAAATGACGCAAGCGATGGGGACGATCGCTAGTGCATTCTTCGGTGAAACAGTCATCCCAGTGTTTATCACCATCTGGCAAGTGACACCTTCAGCAAGCAGCCCAGTAAATGGGATATTCAAGATCGTCAACTTTTCGCAATTCGGTAAAATAAATAGATCTTTACTTAGTGAGAAGACGGAGGCATAAACAATAGCATCTGCAGTTGTTTGGATGCACCTCCTAGACTCTATCAATGACGTGTTTTTTGAATATGCCAGGCTGGCCATCCACAGCTCTTTCATGTCTTCTACGATGAAAACACCTCGCTGCTTAAAATATGTATACAAGAACGGAATTTCGGACCACTGCTCATTGTTCCTCCTTGGTTCCAACTTCTAGTGGAACAGACTGTTATTACAGGTTTTTACTGTAATGGCCAAAAGGCAAGTGTCGCATTCGGGATCAAATTTCGAACATGTGGTCGCAGTCTAAGCACGCATGTACAGAAGACGACATAAAAAAACGAAACATTCTTTATTTAGTCTCCTCACTTCTCAGGAATAAGAATATTTGCCACGCCATTTTTTGAAGGAAAAATTAATTTCTGTGATAACTCGGAATTTTGTTTTTGTAAATTAAGAAATGATCCTTTTGGACCGAAAATTTCTGTAATAAATCAGAGATGTTTCTTGGTTTAAAGCATTTATTTCATTTTCATATTATATATTTCAATTTTTTTGAAAAATTAATAGAAATCGTTAAATAATGTCACAGAAATGAAATACGCAGTTTCAAAATTTTTTCAGAATTTATACATGAATGTTCACGAAAAATGAAAATAGTCACATTTTACCTGGTTTTATTCATGACAGAAGGGTAAAGAAATTTTTAAAATACGTTT
>JAHWFO010015411.1:68873-220502 GCA_023313115.1 Rhysida immarginata
CTATAATATTTTCCAATTCCATTTAAAAATAAATAAGACATCCAAAGCAGGAGTATCCTCTCCTGTGTTTTGAATTTGTTTTTCCCGTTCTGAACTGCGGTATTGTGTAATGGAGGCGTCAGTGCGCGCGAAATATGAAAATTTTCTCCTTTTATGCTCCAGTGCTCTGAGTAAGTCTAAATGTCATTTTTTTATTACACTCTGATATATATTTCTGCCTATTGATAGAAAATAAATTTAGGGGTTGAAATATACAAGCAGATTGAAATATGTAGCTGCATAAGATATTTATTTATAAGATCAGATATACATCGCTATTTTGTCGAGTTGCAACGTTCTTCATTATCAGAGCAGCATGTTATAAATATTATTTTATTAAACTTCTAATGTTTGCATGTGCCTAATATTAAACAGATAATTTAAAGGAAGATTTCTATATTTTACATAAAAAATTTGGCGGTAAAGTGCCAAAAGTTTTAACGTTATTGAGTTTTAAATTTCGAGCTGTGTGCATCCATTGGCCAATTCTGATACAGAGGCCAGAAATGGAAGTTCCCAATTCAAGAAAGTTAATTGGTACTATAGGTAGAAAGAAAGAAGATAGAAGGCAAGATGATTGATCACGATCAAAAGTACCATAAATGTTGACCCAGATATAAGCTATAACCATTCAGCATTTCATCAACTCCATTCAGTGGTTTTTATGTGAGGTGAGTACAAACAAACGAACAAACAGACAGACAAACAGACCAAAATTCCAAAAATGATCTTAATGCATTCTAACACTTAACCATCAGCCCCCCAATTTGTTTTAAAGTAGTCATCTTTCAGCATATATATTTTTATGCCCCATGAAATTGCATATACACACCTATATTAGAAGTAACAATGTCTCCCATAAACATCCTAAACAATCTGAAAAATTTTTTTTTTTAAAACTATCCTTACACAAAGCAACACTTACAGATACAACCCTTTTATTAAATAACCAAATCCAATCAGAATGTCAAAGCATTTTTAAATTTCTAAATTCAATCTGGCAACAATAAGACCATCTACAACAATATAAAAACCAACAACAACAATCAACTCACATTAGTATTTTTAAATAAATTTGATTTGCAGGTTGATATACACATCCAACAAAAGTCTGAATGAGCATGTCTATATATATTTCCAATTTCAATTGTTGGATATTGTTAATTTTATTTTGCAACAATGCCTAAACAATTGAAAGCTAAACTTTAACTGGACACGCCCTGTCAAACTTTTGTCGGACAGAGTATAGGTTTTTTGGTTTCATTTTTAAATATGGGAGTTAGATCTTTGTTTCGTTTTATTGTTATTTTCAACCATATAGGCCTATTCATTAATTTTTTGGAAATAGAGATCTTTTTGTATGATTACTGTTGCATTCCCTTTATCTACTTCTAATGAAGATCACTGGAATACATACTGATACCGTTTTTTATATTTTATAAATATCCTCCAAGCCTTGGGCCATAATCAAAACAAAAAATAAGAAAACAACTAAAAGAAAAAGGAAGAACGAAAGAAAAAGAAAGAAGAATCTCTTAAATAACGCGGTCTGCAGCCCGTTCAGAAATGAGGAACTTTAATTATAATAACCCGGTATTTAAATAACCAGTAAAAATAAATAAAAAAATTAATCCTATAATTTTTTTAGTTATGCAATAAGTGCTAAAACCATAATAATAAAGTAAAATATAAAATCAGAGGTTATTACGACAACAACACTTGCACACTTTCTTATCGTTTATATCCCATTGTTTAGAGTTCTCCTGGGGTAGTGCAACACCAAAACGAACATGCTAGATGAAAAATATAATTTCTCGGGAACTTAAATAAATGAAAAATAGCCTAAATGTTGATCCAAACTAGAAGCTATAACCATTCTAAGTTTCATCAAAATCCATCAGGTGGTTTTTGTGTGATGCGCATACAAACTAAGAGACAGATTTATTATATGTATTGATTGATTTTTTTTCTTAATTCTTATTTACATTCTGTTTTTAATTAGATATTTCTCTTAATATTTTATTCTTGCAAAATTTTCTGTTGTGTTTTTCTACTTTTAAAATTTCGTTGAACAGTAAGTTACAGTCTATAAATTCAATTTTATTTAATATTTCTTGTGGGTAATATTTATTTAGCATAAAGATGATTAAATATTCAATTATTAATATTTCTGTTTTATCACGTATATTATAAACTAATATACATGTTTTTTCGAAGTTCCCAATTGTATGTTTACTTAAAAAGATACACACACTGGCCAATGAATTAGAAACCCGTGATGAATTAATGTATTGGTATGTAAAGCGGGGTTACAGGTCAGAAACGATTGTGATATGCAAATGAATGGAATCTTGTGAGGTACTTGCTCATTCCAAGCTGAAAGTACAGGGTAGGAACAAGCTACAGCTGCTCAAGTTGAGCAAAATGGGGAAAACCGCAGACTTGTACCCAAATGTTGACGGGTTCTTCATGGACGACAGTGCTACTGCCCTTCCAGCAAAAATTGTTCAGGAGTGGTTTTCTGAACATGACACCGAGAATTGCAACACCTTGTACAGCACCATGCACACCGAGCACAAAGTCCGGATTTGAATCCCATCGAGAATGTTTGGGACATGTTGGAAAGAGACATTCGTCGAAGGCATCCGCTTCCGTCTACTCTGCAGGACCTGAAGGTCTCTCTGACGAATGCATGGTCTGCGGTTACCTTACCTGCATTGCAACACCTTGTAGAGTCCATGCCAAACCACGTATGTCTTGTAATTACAGCCAAAGGAGGGTCAATACCATATTGAACGAAGGTTTCTAATTCATTGGCCGGTGTGTGAATGTTCAACGTATTTGGTTTTTTTAAAGCATTCTTGATGTTATAAATATGTTCTCTAAATCTAGTTTCTAAATTTCGATATGTTTTTCCTATGTAAATCATATTGCATTCTTTACATTTAATTTCGTGTACGCCACTTCTTTCTTTTTCTGTAATTTCTCTTTTGTTTTCTAGTAGTGATATTTGCTTATTTTTTTAATCTGAAATACAATTCTATTTCCTTACTATTTTTTAATACTATTTTTTTAATTTTCTAGCTTATATTTCCTTGAAAAGTTAAACATAGTCTTTTCTTTTCATTTTCTTTTACATTTACATTGTATTTCTGTTGCTTTTCTCTAATTTCTGTTGCTGTTTTGATTATTATTTTGTTTATTTCGTCTTCTTTGTATCCATTTTCGATTCCAATTTCTTTTATTGTTTCTAGTTCTTCTTCTCTATTTTCTTCATTTATTGGATAATTTAGTGCTCTGTTAATTAAGTTCCGAAATGCAGAATATTTGTGGCTCCATGGTTAGATCGATTTTCTATGTATCATATTCATTGTTGCTGTGGGTTTCCTGTAAATGTTGTATTGTAATGTTGCTTTTTTGTTTTCTTTTTTTTTTCTTTGTTTATGTCCAGGTAATTTAATTTGTTCTATTTTTCTTCTTCATATGTGAATTTGATTTTCTCGTCTAGTTGATTCAAGTCTTGTAGTATGTCTTTTATTTCTGTTGATTTATGTATAATACATAAGCTGTCATCTACATATTTTTCATATATTTGAACTTCCCTAGTAAAAATAATGTACTGTAATTGGACGTTTTTCCTAATAACTTATTATCATAATACAGTATAAAGTGTGGAGAAACAATGAATAAATACGCAAATTATATGTTTACGATTATTACGATTAATATACAAATAATACAACGGGAAATTACTTGAAATAACAGAAGTATAACTCAATATGGCAGACAGTTCAATTCCGATCAAATTGATGCTGAATTATTAATTAGTAGTGATATATGGGACAACAATAATCGACAATCGAACAGCGCAGAGAAAAACAAAACGAGCGGTCCGGGAACAATGCTTTCACGCCATACTCGTTCAGGAAGTAACGAGAGGAAGTACGCTGAAATAGGCAAGAAGCCAACTGAAACCTAGTTAAGTCATCAAGGGGATGTAATGGAGTCTTTTCCTATCAGGACATAATTCTGATTATTGATTGACGATGGCCACGGAGGAGCTAGGAGATTTAGTAGCCTTATTGATGTCATCGAAGTTGATATCTAGGATGTGACCAGGCCTACGATGTCTGTGGAGACTTCAAAATATGATCAGGTGATTCAGAATATCTGCAACCAGAGGATTGGAATGATCCTTAATCTTCTGAAGCAGCATTTCACCGATTCCTGGACGTCGTTTTTAAAAGGAGATATATCAAAATCTACAGCAACAGAAGTATTGGTTGCAATTCTTTTGTCAAGTTGGTCAATGGTCCTCAGAGCAACGTTTGGCAGGTTTGGAGTACATTCCATCTGGACTTGCATATTGTAGCCCAGGCAGTTATGTCATACAGAAGAATAGTTGGGATGCCCATTTTATAAAGCAAAAATTTACTATATAATCCATATGCGCTGTTTCATCCCAGAAGAGCAACCAAAATGGATGTTACCTTCTTAGCTTAACTGAACGCTTAGGAGACATGGTTACCACAATTCAGTTTGGCATCTATCACCATTCCGTGGTATTTGTAATTTTTCCCCCATTAGAGCTCTTTACCAGAAAGGAAGAGAAGACTCGGAAGAGAGGAAACAATAATGTATCAGTTGGTGGACAAGCAGTACATGGCTCAAACTTTACTCGTTTAATAAGAGACGTATTATCACGGATACCCAATCTGAAAAAACACTGCCTGGCCATGAACATTTCACTAGAGTAATACATCATTTCAACATTTCGGCAGAATTATTTGATAACCCATATAAAACTCTGGGAGCAACTGTTACCCATGAAAATCAAGCAGCCCCTTAAAATGCCTTGACCACATCTGGTTCATTTACAATCAATAACAATTAAATGTGAAAATTCAATTTGTAATGCTGTCATTAAATTTTATTTTAATGTCTATAAATTTGAATAAATGCCAAATAAATGTGAGAAAACTTGTGTCAGTGTAATTTATTTATTAGGTATTAAAACAAAAACACAAGCAAAGACAGATTCAGCCTGAATTCTAATAATTTATTTCAACAGATGACTGCAGAAATTGATTAAAAGAAGTAACTAGAATAAGAGTAATTTAACGATTGGCAACATTAATTCCATTTGTATTTTTGACATGCTGCTAATTCCAGGTAATGCAAGCAATGACGATTGCATGTGTCAGACATCGGATGTTGCACTATTCTCATCTTGTTGATCAATTTTCAGAGGGTTGCAAACATGAATGGGTGGAATTGTACTTGCAGAAACATTCTGAAAGAATGAAAGATGCCTGCTTATTTGTCTGAGGGTATGAAGAAGTCCACCCAGTAGGTGCCTGGTTTACTGGAATAATCTGTATTAGCGTCGAGAAAGATGGATAAAGAAGCTTTAGAAATCTGATGAAATCAGCTGGAAAAATACCTCTCGTCAGAGGGCATGTGAGAGGATGTCTCTTGAGAATGTTTCATAGCTCTTGTGTATCCATCGATCTTAATTTGAGATATCTAAGTTCACGGCTATACCTTTAATGATTTCCACGAGGTTCTCATACTGACAATAGGCAATCAGATTTATAAAGTGAGCTCAAACTTCAGAGAATCGAAATTCAACATTTAGAGTAGCCTTAAATATTTGATTGTATCTATCTCTATAATAATTCTGGTTTCCTGAATGATCAAAGAAAGAAAGAGTAACCCGGACTGTAATCCAACTGGTTTACGTCTAAATCCCTGTCTTCTTTCAAGAAGCCGAGCGTTTTCAAAACAAACACTTTCAGGTAGGAGCCATTTGCAAAATTAGGCATCAACAGTTGTAGAGGTATTGCTTGATTATCCAATGACCGTGAGAAGAAAGTTTGAGAGTTGAACATCTTTGAAGAAAAAATACCCTTCTTCACCTCACTCGTAAATACAAAAATCAAACGAGAAGAATCTGACTCATAATTAACTTAATGACGTGATTTCTAGTTCCAGCAGCTATACTCGATGACCTCACTTCTACCCGACCAATAGGGTAAAGTGTATTAGTGGTTTATATACTCTAGGTTGTAAAGATGATCTAGGAAGCATCATGTCAAGCAAGCTTTTTGCGCGAAATAAACCCTTTGCTTTTATAGTGATCATTAACCACTTTTCCACTTGTGTTTTTACAATAGCCAGCTGTTGTGAGCTGACTTTGATTAGAGGCCTGACTATAGTTTAAAAGATTTTCAAAATAAGCTCTGTATGGGTACAAGTTGTTGCTGTGACTGACTAATGTATCACTCAGGTTACAGTCCACTTTTGAGAATAGCGTGTATAAGAAAAGGTTTTCGGGTCCTGTTTTATTCCCCACTGGCAGTAACTCTTCATTTATTGATAACGATTTCTAAACAGAACGTAGTTTGATTGAGGTCGATGTAAAAAGCCACCAAGCCTGGTACGAAGAATTCAATAGGACGGTCTTGATTATTGATGGCAGTTTGTTGGTATCCCCTGTCATGGAACTTTTCCTGTTGATGCTCGTGAGGAATAGGAAAAAATATCAAGATCAATGTTGAGGCATTTTGTACTCATGTGATGTATCATTGAGGCCATGATAAGTATGTATGTGATGATTAAGTATGTATTAAATGAAAACTGATGAAAAATTTCATGTGTAAAATTGGCTCAAATGTACTTTCGCGTGTCCTTTTGTGCTCTTTGTCTTCCTCTTCTTCTTCTTCTCCTTCTTGTTCTTCTTTAGCTTTTTCGACTTTGCTGAGTGTTGTACTCGGCCTCTTCATCTGCATTCGCTCGACAGAAATGACTCCAAGCTGTTGCCCCAGGTCTTTTTACAAGAGAAAGAATAGGTGCTGAAGAAATTCGTCTTTTAACGCGGCTGTAATCTAGCTCCCATTTCCTGTAGGGTATTACCACCGGCCTTCTTCAGTCGTTATCACAAAGACTATTTGTGATTTTGGCCTTGTATCCCATCATTAAGGACAGAAATATCGCTTCAAAAGGCGTGAAGACAAAGAATTTTACCCATAGATTTGAATATCTGGTTGCAAACCGAAACAGATTTAAAATACAGAACCAATTCCTTTTCATCTCTAAAAAACTGTCCCTCGGGGTAAACACCGGTAAGCCACTACCCCTATGACTTAAATAGTAACATGAAATGGCCTCGTGGTTTGAATTATATGGAATATGCATCTTGAAGCGATTTATGAGCGTCATGTGAAGAGAAAAGAAATTAACCTCACTCTAAAGTTGTTTCTTCTGAAAATGTAATTTCACAAGTTTTTTCCTGTCAATAACGAGGTATATAACCAAGAATACACTGTATACCTTTTGTAAGGTCGATTGTTATCAAACCTACACCAATAACGAGGTCCAAAAAAATCTTGTCCTGTAAACCTAAAGTGTAATACACCCCTTCACTAAAACTAAAGTATTGGCCCTCTGTGCATCTTAAAATAAAAACAGTTGTTAGGTGGAAGATTGATGTTTTAAAAAGTCCATACTTTCGGTGGAATCGTTCTAAAGAGTGCATCAACAACATTTCTACGATTATTATAATACCCCTTGGGAATTTTTAAGGCGCGCATTTCCTGGATATCAGGTAGGTCGAAAATAATATAAGGTGCGTCCCAAAAAAATATGAACACTAATGAAGTATCATATATTCTTAGACTACATTATTGCAGATACAAAATTTGAGTAAAAATAATTTATTTATTCCAATGGGATTGTAATCATCACAAAAAAAACAATTGTTCTAAGAAATAAAAGCTGAGAAATATGAAAGAAGTCTAAATCCTTGAAATTTGCCTTGTCCCATTAATATATGAACATCTTTCTTTTTATGTCAATAAAGGTCACTAATTTCAAATTACAAATGGCGACAATTTCAATGCGACCTGTGTAGCTCATATTAGCAATGGGAAAGAAAAAATCTAAGACATATAGTGAAAAAGAGCAAATAGTAGTCCTCAATTGAGACGGATGCTCTATAAGGGTCACTGCAAGAAGATTATCTGGTGTATTAGCTAATTTTTTACATCTACATGAACAATACGTAGTAAAGAAAAGTATGGGTCGTCCATCAAAACTTACAGATGCTGCCAAACGCCTTAGAGTAAAAGATGGTACTGCTTTAAGAACAATAGCAGCAAGAACCAACCTCCAAAAGAGTAAATTAACAACTGGAAGGGTGTTAGTTAATTGTTCCTCATTCAATATAAAAAAAGAAATGTACTCCAAACTTAAAACAATATCATAAGGATAAACGTGTTGAATGGGCCAGGGGAAGATGGGATGAACAGACAAGTGGAAAGAAATCATTTTCGGTGATGAAAAAAAATTAATTTAGATGACCCAGATGGTTGGCAGTATAAGGAGTGTTCAAAAAGAAACGAGCCGTAGTTTGGAATGTGCAAACCGGTAACAGAATGGTGATATCATAGCGTGTGTAACGAAGAGTGGTTCCAACAAGAGCGCGGAAGTTCACAGGCCAGAGAATGAACCGTCACCGTTAGAGGGTGACGGTGGAAGTCGCATGACTATACAAAGGAAGCAGAAGCAAGCGTCAATCGTCCAAAAGTTATTCGCGTTGTATAAGTGAAATGGAGTTGTCAAAAGAAGAGCAAAGAGGTGTTGTTCATTTTCTGACAGCAGAAGGAGTAGGGGACACGGACTTTCATCGAAGAATGTCACAAGTGTACAGTGAACACTGCATGTCCCTTGCAGGTCTTAAGGCCAACACAATTAAGGTACTCTTGCAGAAATTCAAGTGGGAGGTTCTCGGTCACCCTCCATATAGTCCAGACCTCTCTCCCTGCGATTGGCCATTTTTGGACCCCTAAAAAAGACTGAGGGGCAATCGATTCACCACGGTCGACAACGTCAAGCAATACGTGCAATACGTGCCAATACTTCTGACATACAGATACTGGTTTCTGCTCCTAGCCTCCGGCTCGATTCTTTTTGAATGCTCCTTTTAAATACGGTATTACGTATGTCTAGAATCAGCCATATATTTCAAGCAACAATGAGGTGGAAGATCAATTATGAGATGGGCTGGTTTCAGCTCTTATGGGAAGACTCATATTTTATTTGTTAATAAGCAAATGAAGGCAATTGACCACCATAATTGCTTGGGGTTTATCTGCTATCATTTTTGAATAAATTGGAAGAAAATATTCATTTTTCCAGGAGGACAATGCCCTCATCCATGCGGCAAAATCTGCGTCAGAGTGTTTTTTGCCAAATGATGTGTCTATAATGGAC
The DNA here is from genome assembly GCA_023313115.1 of Rhysida immarginata. NCBI lineage: Eukaryota > Metazoa > Arthropoda > Chilopoda > Scolopendromorpha > Scolopendridae > Rhysida > Rhysida immarginata. Next base: position 78,186 of record JAHWFO010015411.1, read on the forward strand.
TATCCGGCACTTTCCCCGGATCTCAATCCTATGAAGGACATGTGAGGAATTCTTACAAAAATGTATGAGAATGGACACCAATATTCTAATACTAATAAATTGCAACATGCCATAGAGAAGAAATATATAGAACTGCGTGAAAAATTTATTGCATCAATGCCAAACAGAATATTAAAGGTCATCATTATGCACGGCATATTTATAAGTTACTAACAAGATCACAGAAATTGTGATGAACAATTTTTGTTAGTGTTCATAAGATTATGGGGCAGTTAACAATTAACTTCAATTCAATCTTAATAAGTAAAATGTCTGTGCTTGTTAATACATTTCTTTTTTGTAATAAATATCTTCATTTAATACTGGGTAAATATCTCTGACTTAATTTTTGTGTCTACAATTTCCCTATCCTTGTGTAGGCTACAATTACTAAGTGTTCATATCTTTTTGGGATGCACCTTAGCTGATGAAGCCATCGCTTGTGCCATTTAAGGCCATACTTATGAGGGATCTTTTATTTCTTAGTCAGGAACTTATCAGGTATAAAACGTATGTAACAGCAGCAGGGAATTCATAAAACTTTCAGGGAAATCTAGAAACTGTAAGAAACCATAAGCCAATTTTGACTCGATACCAGCTGCCATAAAACAGTCTTTTAGAAAATCAATGGCTACAACTGTGCTTTGTAATTTGGTACGCTTAAATTCAACAACTGTTTGGTACAGAAAAATATTCTTTGTGTACCTTAACAGTGCAGAGAAATCTGATACCCATTTAAATGTTGCATTGTAATCAGGAGTTAAAGAAAATTGCTGTTTGAAGAATGTATTAATGGCCACAGTAATCAAATTGCAGAATTCGGGTGTATTCAACCAGATCTCCACATTTGACAGTAATCTCAAGGTGATTTTATGATCAGAAACAGGGTTTTGATAAAAGAGTACGTCTTATAACTACGTTTGTAGAACCAGTTCCACTTCATGTATGAAAGACATGAGTTAAGGAATTCTAACAGGTGGGATAATGTTGTATACGATTTTTTCCTTGACGAGATCATCCTTAAACTCAATTTGAAAAATATTATTTACAGCGGTAATTTTCATGAACAAGGCTGGGAAATATGCTTCCATCAACGGAACCTCCCGTCGTCCTTGTTAATGTAGCGTGGAGGCATCTGTATAATAAATCGAGGCATTGTATTGGGGCGATTTTTCTCATCTGTAGGCGAGTTTGAGGTTAAATGTAACATTGAAATCCGAATCTTCATACAAGACGATGACCCACAGCACAAATTGTCAAACGTTTAAAAGAGGGTTCCTCTCGAACCCAGCTGTTCATGCTGTCTGTCTAATTCTCTCAATGTTAAACACTTCAGTTTTTCCAACTTTTGTAACACTTGTTCAGAGAATATACCAGCAATCTCATCACTATCATAAGCTTTAATTTTGTACATGACATGTGTTCTATAAATGATTTTTGAACTCCACACACCTCCTCGGCCTAATTTGGTACATAACCCTTGTCAAATATGTTTTCAATTTTGAAATATGTACTTAATCTACGATTTGTAGCTGCGGGGTTGTCTGAGATGCTAGTGCATAATAACCGCACTGTTTCAACCTTAGAGCTGGGGCATTTTCATCATTAAAATCTGATACCGCCATACCTAGTGATATGTGGACACGGTTGTTGTAGCATAGCACGAGAACGGGTATGATGTCTATGTACAGTCGGGTGCATAAAGGTTTACACTAAAATCATAGATGACTACGAGAATAGCACACTCCAAGAATATACCTGCTACCCTATTATCATTCCGAAGGGACAGGTATAGTCAAATCTGCCTTGACTCTCAATAAAAGTACCGGATTTTGCAATGATCAACATCCGGTAAGCTACGTTCCTACGGAGCAGGTTAAAACCTTTTTGCACCCGTTTGTTAGAAAATGTAAAAACTTTAAACGTGTTTTTAAATTTTGGTTAAATTTTTCTGCCATTGTTGCGTTCACATCGGGTTCTGTAGTGAAGAATGAATGTCGAGTTCTTTGAAACAGTCTTTGTCACGGAGTTCGAATTTAGGCGACACTAGCTCGAGGTTTCGCTCTCGATACTTCTATCGTTCGAAGACGGGGGTGGAGCGGAGCAAACAGTGTCGTCATATGAGTCAACGCAAGACAGCGAATGGGAACGAAGATCGTAATCGAGCTTTAGGACTTGAAAGTTCGAAGCGGGAACGAGAGAGTGACTATGTGTCTTACGTGAGCGAAACATGAGTGCGAATTCAGTGCGGCGATCTAAAGAGGTATATACAGTGAGATCAATCAGATTATTTTCTGCCAGTCATGCTATCTGTCGTTTTCTGCTATTGGAAACTCCTTATGTCAAATTATTAGAAACGAAGAAGAAAAAATGGAATTGTATTTTATTTTACTTTTTTATATTATTTTATTTCTCCGCATCAAGAAAACCTACCCAAAATCACCAAGGCATATTTGTGTTTACCTGGCGCTTAACCCTCTTTATTTGTGTAGAATTAAGATAAGTAAACCTCCTCTTTGAGAAGTCAAAACCGCCTTTGAAAAATTCCTGCAAATGGGCTTGATGCCACGCTACTCTATTCTAAATAAATAATAAGCACTCTCCCCAGGTCATCCAACTCAAACATTGACGTAATATTAAAGAATTGACCTTATTATTATTATTATAATCAAGTAGCAAATTAATTTTTGCGAATTACTGTAATAGATGTGCCTTCAAAGCAATTTTTTAGAATCGCTTTTAATGAAGTTTTTCAAGCACAAATTTAATCTTACGTAATTGTTATTTTTCAATTTCTCTTTCACGTAATTAATTTTTATTTTCCATTCTCGGTAGTTTAAAAGATGGTTATGTTTATCTTTATTCCTTTGATCCCACAGATATGGTCTTTTCTGTACGCAGGAAATCAAGTTTCCCTCGACCATTATGGCAGGCATCGCTTCGTTCGCGTGAAAAAAACAAACTGGTTTGTTCTCTTCGCGCCCGCCTCTTTGCCGCCTCAACCTTTCGCCGCTAGGATTCGCTCACGTAAGACACTCTTACAGAAATAATGCTTTTGTTATTTTCGCTGCGATCCGCTTCGCTCCAAGTTCGCTCACGTAAGACACAGTTATGCATCAGTTACTACGACAGCGTTGGAGCCGTGCCGGCAAGCCTTCACGGTGGAGAATTCTGCAACGGAGAGGCGGGAAACGAGCAGTGGTTTCGTCGGCTCGAATGGGAACGCCCGTATCCAGTCCTGCCTGTTACCGAAAACGTTAGCAGTTTCGCCTACAATTTTTGTGAGTACTTTTACGTTAGTGGGCTGTGGCTGTCATGAGATAGGCACAGTGTTCAGCGATTTTTATCGCCGTGAGCTTAGTGGCTGCACGAGATTTCGAGGGGCTTGGCCCTGTGGTCTCCGTGCTTACCTAAATTGCGGGTACGGTTTCGTACATATATCTTAGTGTTTTGCGGAAACCTATCCTTGGTGATAAAATTCCCTTTATTAAGTTAAAATTAAGCAATTATTCCTAAAGGTGTCCAGTGCTTTCTATTAATGTTATTTGCTATGTTCTGTTTCTTATAGTGCGACGAACATAATGAAAATGCGTCATTTGTAAGGCCTAAAAGTTATCAGTTGTTTTTAGCTGATAAAGACTTTTACGGACTGGACATTAAATTATTTGCTATTGACTTTTTCTCCTTTTGAGAATTTGTGCTTTTTGCTAATTTCATACATAAGTGTTGTAATTTGTGTTTTACCGGAAGTGACTATTGAACTTGAAAACTCTGCAGTTTGTAATGTGATATTTTCATTGTGCGAATAATCGTGTGATTCAATATTTCTCAAGCATTGAATATTGTATGTTAAGTATTTTGATTATTCTTTGACTTCCCTTTTGCTAATTTTTATTTCAAGTTGAAATAGTTTTATTAGCGGTTAAGCCTGTGTTGAACTTTAAGATATTTATTCTAGTTGATACGTAAGTGCTTGTTTTGTCATTCAATAAGAGGACTATGCTCATTTGAGATCAAGACTGTTATTTATTATAGAAATTTCGGTGAGTTATACCGTGTTGTGTATTTGAATACCAACGCACTTTATAGAAGTTGGTAACTTGCGCTATCCTTAATTGCATGGAAGTTGAGGTACATATTTGTTATTTGTTTCACACGAAGTCAAGTGATTATTATCAATTGTAGACTCTTTTTTTTTTATGTTATGCCAAATTCAGAAATTGCATGTAGTTGATATTTCCTTAGAGGTTAAGGTTTACATGTTATCCATTTTATATTTATTCTTTATTTGAGTTTTCATGCTAATTATTAAATTCATTTTTTTAATTATCCTACCACTGTTTACGTGTAATATTAATTTCCACTGCGTCAGCTACTATTAGCCTGCTCATACACGTTACAGTCTTGAACATGTTTACAAATTCCTCCTGAGCACCTGTGAAAATTTTTTGAAAGGCCTTATGAAGGTCAAGCCCTGTCTTCATTTTTAGTGAGATAACACATATAAATCGTGTAGCGTGCCTATACTTAGGCGCGTACAGTCCAAACGAGGTGGTTACAGATCGAAGGATGGGTAGTAGAACCAAGGTGGTGATGATGAGTGACCGAAAGTTCTCGCAATAAATTCAAATAGAACCTCCCTCTGGGACTTAATTCTGTGAATTAATAATGGGTGTCTAAAGAATGAAAAATTGAAAGGTGGAATTCAAACGAAAATTGTATTTTTTGTTGGAATTTCTTTACAATATTTCTAGATACGATAAACAAAAGTAGGCGAGCAAACAATCAATCAAAACAATCAACGCAAAACTTCCCATCCGTTGAAATGCCTGGTATAGGATTGAAGGACCCAGTTGAGCCAATCTGATTGGGTAATTGGCACTCAGTTATTATTTGAAATTCGTCGTCGCAATCTTGTTTGGAAACCGCTGAAGTAATAAAAATCCACTTGTAGAAACTCCTATCAAGAGGTAAAAAAACTTCTGTAGGAAAAAAATAAGAATTAATTAAATTTGTATAGTGTAAAATGAATATTAGATAGTCAATAGACATCACCAAATTATCAAGAAACTTTGAATCCGGAATTCCTTATTCAAAGACTTGCTCCAGGGAGTAGAAGCACAAGTTTTCTGAGCAACGATTCTGACGGAGTTAGCCATCAAGACGAAGCGCTAGCCCTGGAACAGAAAAGCCAAAAAAAAGCAAGAAGAATATTTAAAAAAACTTAAAAAGGTAAAATGATTATTGCGGACAGGGAAACGTGGTGAAAAATGAGAGACAAATGACAACATGGTTAGAAGATTCTAAAAGTGGCTAAAGAAAAGAATGATTAGAAGGGTAAGGCAAGGGGATAGGGAGTATTGGACAAGAAAGATTAAAAGGTAATTGGATAGTAAGGACCAGACAGGGAAGAAAAAATAAAACAAAACACTTGAAAATAATATTCAAAAAACAAGTTAGGTACTAGCAAAAAAATAAAAAAAGGAAAGACGATAGGTAAGGGCCAAAATAAAACAAAAAAGAACACCAAAACACACTGAAAAAAAAAATCACTGGGCGGCTGGGGACTCCGAACAAGATATGGGCTGCGAAAAACAAAATGGTATACATAAAGCAAAAATTAATTAAAACGAAGAAAAAATTTATCCGACACCCACCATGTTACGAATCGGCGCGCAACGAACACAGGCGAAGGAAAGAGTACGAAGAAGAATCAAAGGGAAGTACGACGGGAGTAGTCTGAATAATCTTCCAAGCCAAAAGTGTTTGCAATTGAAACTGGGAGACGTCAGTGGATACGAGATACAGGTTACGGAGCGTAGACACCTACCGTGGGGAAATCCACCAGTTTTGAACACTCGACCCTAATGGCGCAGCTCCAAAGCCGTTTCTTCGTGATTCGAATTTTGTCCGCATGCGTTACATCTAGAGAAATAGCCGAACGGCCATGTTGAGAAGTTCCAAGTCTTGCGAAACTCAGCTCTGCTAAAGGACAGTTCTAGGAATGTAGTTTTTGTAATACGATTCATAGTCAATCATCAATTTACAGATAAAAACTAGTCCCAGAGTTCGAACAACCCAGCGAATGGCCAGGCATGTCACAGGACCCAGCAGCTCATCTTAGGTGCTGTCCAGAAAGGAAACTGGCTTCCAAGTCACCCAAAAAACCTGGACTACCGAAAAAGAAAAGCAGTCCCGAAGAGAGCTCGGGCACAAAACGTGAATCAAACAAAAAGTGCAAAAGCGCGAAAAATGCGAAAATTCCTTATAACAATAGTTTCAAGAAATAAAAGAAAAATGCAGTAACAATGCAGTTTAAGGTTTTAAAAAACGGAAAATCCACGAGTTAAAAATTAAATAAATGAATTCGAATAGAAAGAAACATAATACCAGAAGTAATATTCAAAGATATCGGAAAAATAATTAAATTGTTGCTGATGGGAGCAATTCTAAAGGCTCCAGATATCCTAACGTGCTATTTATTGTTGTACAAGTCGAAGCCCACAGGACAACATTATCCATTAATATAAAGAGTAAGGTAAATAAACTCCTAAAAGAACAGCTAAGTGGAGTTAACATTTATAATCGACTCGGTAAAGACCTTACCCCTAAATCTACCATATCACCGATAATAATTTTCCCGCAGGGTTAGCACAACGCTGTGAGAGTTTTTATTTAATCCATAATTGAAACGCCACATTCTCACTGTCATAAAAGTTATGTTTTATAAAGTTTAATTTGTCTTAATATGTCTGGCCAGACTACATGTGGAAACCGTCAGGGCTCCATTAATAAAAAGCCTTTATCGTGTGGAATGTAATTCGGCATTAAAACCAACGCATACAAAATATAAGGAGGGGGGTATAGTTACCTCTCTAACTCTACAGTCGTTGGTTCTATTTACCTGCAAGGATATTCAAAAGTGAAAAAAGGCAACCTGGGAATGATTCGGAGTCTACTGATACAACAACACCTTTTAGCCCATGCAGAAATTATAATACGCTAGGCAGCTAACTTTGCCAGGGCACGGACTCATGACGTGATCAGGAACCGTACCGCGATAGTGGAAACTAGATCACGAACCTTAAATATAGCAGGAGGAGGAGGAAAAAAAATATTGCGCACTCAGCGCACATGTGGGGGAACACCACAATCGAGAGAAAACATCAATGCAAGAAGAAATGTATACCCATCTTTCTGTTTTGATAGACTTGAAATTGTTCGAATCGAAAAAAAAACATGCACTCCGTAACCATTTGCATGCCACTTTTTTAGAATGATTTTTTTTGTAGCTAAACCATACATACTGCCTAATATGTCTGGGTTCTAGGAGAAAAAAATGTTTCATCCATATCAAGTGATTAAATTAAAAATATTTGTGGTATTCAACATTTTTTGTGGTTTAAAATAACTATTTCGTTGACTCAGAGTTGTCAGTTGTTGATTGAAACAATGCAGCAATACCTAAAAACTAAAAATCAAAAAATACACTTTAAAACAAGTGTAGTTAATTATAGATGTGTGCGTAAAGAGCCTTGGCAAAAAACTTGGTTGTTCTAGAAACAAAAGATAATCAGTAATAAACAAAATATTGTAAAGCCCCAGTAGACTTTCCTATTGCACCCACAAGGGACATATACGGGGTGTTTTCGAATAACGTGTACAAACTCGGGTGGGGGGGGGTGATAGAGGAATCAAATCTAATCAACATTTCCTTCTTTAATTTTTTTCACGGGGGTATTGTTTTTGAGATAAATAATGTTGAAATCCTACCTGCAGGTAACGGTTGTTTGGATAGATAGTGTTCAGGTCACAAGAAAAGAACTCTGAGTTGCACAATTCCACCATTACAATGAAGAGCTGGTAGCCAGAATCGCTGTAGCTGCGGACCAGATTCGCGAAGACCCAGGATTTTTGAACGTGTACATCAGTCCATGCGGCGACATTGTGAAGCATGCATTCATGCCAGAGGGAGTCATTTTGAACACTTATTGTAAAACATTTGCATGTTTAATGAAAAACAAGTCACATTATTGTCCTGTAAGCAATGTGTTTTTGTTCTTTTTATTATTGATTGACCATGATTTTGATGTATTCCAGAAGCACAAGTTGAGTGGCATATTACATCTGTGTGAAATCCAATAATTTTTATCTCAAAAACAAGACCCCAGAGAAAAAAAATGAAAGTGGGAAATGTTGCTTAGATTTAATCCCTCTATCACCCCCCAAGTCTGTACACGTTATTCAAGAACACCCTGTCTATACGTTCGGCTACTTTTATCTTTGCTGAGAACCAAGCCATTAATACACTTCTGAAAACCTGAACCATGGGCATGCTAGTAAGCCTATGAATCTTGAACCAAATAATAATTTTCAATCTCTGAACATCTATACTCTGTGCAATAAAAGAAAATACTGGCATTGTGCCAGAATCTGCTATTAGCCAATCAGAACCTTGGCTGAGCGCTCAGCTAGGCTTCTGATTGGCTAATAGCAGATTCTGGCACCACGCCAAGTTTTTTCTTTTATCGCTCGAACTTTATACACGTGAGTAATCACGTGATGAAGGAACATGGCATCAATAGTCTCGTGGTTGTGCTCAGTCTGAAGAAAGTCTCCCATCATCGGAACTTTGTGTGGACATGCATTATGACCAATAGGTAATTATGTTTGCACAATGTGCACACATCTATTCATCAGCCTGTTGGTTTTCTAATGGTCGAGCATTATCGAATTTTTGACTTCCATTTTTGCCATTAAACAACTTAGGTAAAATTAAAGATGGAGTTTGTTAGTAGAAAAAAATTGCTGAACTACCTTCGGTATAAAAACTCACAAATCACAGAGAGGACCACGTTTTTCACTATACAATTCCATGTATAAATGGCCTGTGCACTAAATAATGCTGTTCTATCTTTAGCATTTTATACCTAAGGCAGACAAAAGGCTTGTGAATTAAATGAAGACACGTGAGTGTCTTATTTGACCGTCAAAATCAGTCAAAACTGGATCACGGGAATGTGTTTAGTAATACCATTATGGTCATTGGACATTAAAATGGTAAGATATGGCAAGTACTTATCAAACAGCTTGAAAAAACATGTCGTGCAGGAATATAATGTAGAATTAATAGTAGTCGAAATTGGTTAGACTGCATGTGCTTTAATGGAACCATTACGGTCTAATAGAAACTTTCAGTGTTAAGATATGGCATGATATATATCAAACAAATTGGAATGATTCTTCATGAATGAATATAACAAAATTAACGAGAGTCAAAATTGGTTCAAAGGCAGTTGATTTAGTTGAGCCATTATGGTTCATGGGACTGATGTGTCATGAATGAAGAAAACATAAATAATCAAAACGGTTAAATGATGCATGTTTTAGTGGAATCTTTATGGTCCATTGGATAATTTCCATGCTAAGATATGGCATATAATATGTCAAACATTTTGGAATGACTTTTCATTCATGAATATAACGTAAAATTAATGATAGTGGAAATTGGTTCAAAGGAACCTGGTTTAATGGAACTATTTTGGTTCATTGGAACCTTTCAATGCTAAGATATGGTTGTACTATATCATATATCTTGGAAATGATGTGCCATGCTTGAATATAAAGTTACGTTAATGATAGTCGAAATTTGTTCAAAACCACCTCATTTACTAGAACCATTATGGTTCCTGAGAAACTTTCAATGCTAAGATATAGCATGTATACATTATATCAAATAAATTGGAATAATTTGTTATGAATGTGTATGACTTAAATTAATGATAGTCGAAATTCGTTTGAAGGTTAAGTGGAACTATATTGGATCATTACAAACTTTCAATACCAAGTTATAGTATGTAATATTTCAAACAGTTTCGGATGATGTGTCATGATTGAATATAACGATAGTCGAAGTTGCTTTAAAAGTACCTTGTTTATTGGAAACATAATGGTTCACTGGAAACTTTCAAATATTCTCGTTTTCACTGGAATATTTTCAATCACTTCATTTCCTTTTAGACCAATCGGAAATTAGACCAATAGGTATTTGGCCAAACGAGATTTAGAGCAATCGGAATTTAGAGCAATCGGAATTTGGACGGATCGGTATTGGTCTAATTGATATTTGGACCAATCTGAATTTGGACCAATAAGCGTTTGACCTATCTTCATTAGAACAATCGGCTTTTTACCAATAGGGCTGCTGTTAGAAGATGCAAATGTTGAAGCTGGAAAGTCATTAGAGAAGAAAACTTTATATTTGCAACTGTTGAAGCTGGAAAGTCAATAGAGAAGAAAACTTTATATTTGCAACTGTTGAAGCTGGAAAGTCATTACAAAACCAGAAAACTTTATATTTATGGTTAAAGGTATATATTTGCATCATAGACCCATTAAAACATTTATTGCTGGAACGATTTCACTAGAATGTGTGTTAGAAGATTCACAGGTACCATCGCTCCATAGCTTATTCTCATGGATGATAATGCACATCCAGACTAAGTTCTAATGGTGGAGGACTTTCTGCGAAATCAGGATATTCAACGCATCGAGTGGCCAGTAAGATCTCCGAATATGAACTCGATTGAGCATGCAGGGAAAAAACGTACATAATAAAGTTTTATTCGCTCTTATTTTTTCATTTTGGGTTGTTCGATGTCTATATCTTATCACTGCAATTTTTAGACTGTGTCAATTAGACCACGTGCCATTGTATCGATTCTGACCAGCGTTGCCAGATTTAAAACGAGAAAATAGTGTGCAGAGTATGAAAAAAATACCAAAATATACTATGCGAAATATAAAGCATACTATATTTTATACAAAATTTTTTTTTAAATACTACCAAATATATTACAATTTCAAAAATAGTATGCTCAAAAATATAAGATGGAAATATCCTACGGAGAATTAATACACTTCATCTGGCAACACTGATTACGACCACTTTCAAAATTTTTCATGGGCGGAACCGTATTTATCAATTGGTGAAAACAGTAATCTATACATAGTATAAATCTAAGTCACTTCCCTGGTGTATGTGCTCGATAACCTTAAGAACTACTGCATCGATTTTTATGAAACAAGTTTTGTGTGTTAGGGGATTTATGTAGAAACTTTGTAGGCTAGGTATTAATTCATAAAAATAAGTTTTATATTAAATTATTTACGTTAATTGCTCTCAAAATGCGTCAACATGGCTGCTCATCATATGGTGATCGGCGAGCGAAACGCTTAGCGCCATCTCTTGAGCAAACAAACAAACATAAGCTAATTCTACTTCATCTTAATAGCTGAGTAAATTTGCAAGAACATTGTTTCTCACATGGCCAACTGTATGTTGCCTGTTCTAGAGTTAGCGATCCTAGAAATTTATACATTTGCAGTAAAGATGCAACAACATTAAATGTCGTTTATAAGGAAGTACTCAAGACTTAGGTGTAGTCCAAAAACTTCCATTAATTTTTTAACATTAAATAAAAGTTTTTTAAAATTTACCTATACTGTAACTCCACAACTTAATATTTCAATAAACTAATTCAATAAAAAGATAAAAAATATACAACACAAAAAAATTCAAAAGAACTCAATGAAATACGTACTATTTTTGCGATAGGCTGCCATGCTTTTTTCTCCTCTAACAGCTGTGTAAACAGAAACCATGCGAAACGAAACCGAACGTTTCGCATACGATAAGGTTATTACAAGTGTACAAAATGATGAAGGAAAGCTATTCTTTTTAGATGCTCCTGGAGGCACAGGAAAAACTTTTTTAACAAAACTTAAAACTATGCAAAATTAGAAGTTTCAATAAGATAGCTATTGCCGTTGCATCTTCAGGAATAGCAGCAACATTGTTACTGGGGGGACGAACTGCACACTCCACTTTTAAACTTCCCCTCACAATTATACCAGGGGACACTCCTTTCTGCCAAATAAAAAAACAAAGTGCTACTGCAAAATTACTTCGTCAATCTTCCTTGATAGTTTGGGATGAAGCTACTATGGCAAATAAGGTTGTTGTTGAAGCTTTGCATCGCACTCTGAAATATCTTAGAAACTCCAATCAAATAATGAGTGGCTTGACATTTTTATTCACAGGCGACTTTTGTCAAACTCTACCAGTTATAACAAAAGGTGCAGTTGCTGACTAAGTAAATGCTTGCTTAAAAACGTCTTTTATTTGGGAGCATGTTATTCACCTTTCACTCACTAAAAACATGAGTGTCCTTTTAAATAATGATCAACAGGCAGATGCATTTTCTACAAAATTGTTCAAAATTGGTTGTGGCAGTGAACCAGAAGTAAATGGTAGGATAAAACTTGATTCTTCATTGTGCAATTATGTCGAATCACTGGAGTCTTTGATTGAAAAAATTTACCCCGATATTTCTAATATTCAGTCCAAGTCTTTAGGATGGTTCCAAGAGAGGACTATATTAACACCACGTAACGATTCTGCTAACCTAATAAACTTAAAAATAATGAACAAAGTTGAAGGAAATTGAAAACAGTATTGTTCCATCAACACAGTTTTACAAACTGAAAATGCAGTACATTACCCTGTGGAATTTTTAAACTCATTACAACCTTCTGGTTTTCCACTTCATTTATTACAACTTAAAATTGGTGTTCCTATAATGTTGCTTAGAAATTTAAATCCTCCAACACTTTGTAATGGAACAAGGTTAATTGTGAAATCACTAAAAGATAATGTGATAGAAGGTTCAATTATTACTGGAAGTGGTCTTGGTAAAACAGTTTTAATTCCAAGAGTCCCTTTAATACCTACAGACTTACCTTTTCAGTTCAAACTCATTCAATTTTCAGTTAAACTTTGCTTTGCCATAACAATTAACAAAACTCAATGCCAAACATTGAAAGTAGCTGGAGTAAATTTGCAAGAAGATTGTTTCTCACATGGCCAACTGTATGTTGTCTGTTCTAGAGTTAGCGACCCTAGAAATTTATACATTTGCAGTAAAGATGCAACAACATTAAATGTCGTTTATAAGGAAGTACTCAAGACTTAAGTGTAGTCCAAAAACTTCCATTAATTTTTTGACATTAAATAAATGTTTTTTAAAATTTACCTATACTGTATTTTTATTTCATGATTTAAAAAGCCCAGGCAACGCCGGGCGCGGGTTTGCTACTTAATAATATAGCCCACAGAGTTCTGATGTAAAGGGACTCTGCAAAGCGAAGATATGCAGCGCATCAAGTGGCCAGTAAAGTCCCCGAATATGAACTCGATAAAGTGTGTAAAAAAAGCCTTTATTTAACCTTTCCAAAATTGATTTGAAACAAATTGGCTTAGGTAAACTATTAGGCGGAATGGAGCCGAGTACCTGCAAAATGAAGCCCTCGTGGCTGGCTACCCCTTTTTACATTCTTTATGCCGCTTTATATTTTGTCATCTGTTCACACGTCTTCGTGAACTGCCCAAGTAAATGCGGCCACACATGGCCCATCAATCTTTTTTGACGCAGATATACGGGGTGAGCTTTAATGAACCTAGGACTTTTGACTTGAATATTTTCTGTCTTTCTATTAATTCTCGCTTTGGGGTCATATGGAAGATTTGGTTTACAAGAAGAAGCCGACTTACCTTTTTAGACTGAAAAACTCCATAACTGACGCATTTGCAAGAAACCTTTGAATATATAACAGACAATTTTTGAATAGGTTGAGCTGTTGTATCACCTCTGAAAGTTATCATATTGTAAAACTTTATCTGGTACATTTCTTTTCCACGTTATTTTCAAGAAAAAATCTTTGTACTGATATAGGCAACGACTCAAGAGTTATTTGAGTTAAAAGTTGTGGTTTATGAAAAATCACCTGGTAAATATAAAAATCAATTTAATTTTACCTTTCATACTGTGGAAACATCTTAACTGCATTATAAGTTTCACTTAGACTTAGTTTGGTGTATTTTATTTGATTTTATCTATAATATTCTAAAAATTATGCTTTAGAGATTAAATTTTAATATCACTAAAATATTCAGATGAGTTCTAACATTCTCCAGTTTATTTTTAATAAATTTTCTTTAGAATTAAAAAAACTTTAGTTTATGCTTTGTAAATTTAATTTCTTCAATCTGTTTTAATTTATAGGAATGTTTGATATCTTGCCTTGTGTACCAATTTGCACATAAGCCATCTTGCTTCTATCCTTATTCCGCCATGAATTTTACTTACATGTATACAAAACCTCAACTGTGCATTGGGGGAGGTACGTAATCTCTTCTTATGCCATAATTCTTATATTAAGTTATATTAGTCTTATAGTTATGTTTATTTATTTATTTATTTACATTCATTTACATTATGAATGCACAATAAATACAACGGTTTATTGTAAAATGAATATTAGTTATAAATTTCAAGGTGCCCAAAAGACATGGAGGCCTGTCTAGGGGCATCTTTCATTCTATGAAATTAATATACATAAACAGTATAAATTATTGAATATTAACACAAACATATAAACAGCAACTATAATAATAATAATAATAATAATAATAATAATAATAATAATAATAATAATAACAACCCTCATGTGGCCCTGCGTCCGCGTCGTGCGACGGGGCAACATCTTATGGAGATGGCCTGGTTAACAGGTCTGATCTACTCTTGGGGGTCCAGATGACCCAGTAGGGCTGATGAGTTGATTACATCGGCCGAGGGCCTGCTGATGATGGAGATGGCTAACAGGGACCACCCATTTATTGGTGATCACTATGATTAGTGCTAGTGCGTTATCTGATATTGGCTCGGACGTCACCCGGGTTACCAAGGGCCGCGCATGTGAGTTAGGCAGGGGCTCACGTTCGAAAAATATGCCACAATATCCCAGGGTCACTGGTGGTGAAAGCAGCACCAACCAAGAAGCAACGGAGCCAAACACTGTGGACACGGAACGACCAGAATAGCAAAAACCACTAATCCATATCAAAATTTTATTCGAACGAATGCGCATTTCGGCAGCCAAGCTGCCTTCGTCAGCGTATACAAGGAATTGATCTGTACAGAAAATTCTGTATACTCTGACGAAAGCAGCTTGGCTGCCGAAATGCGCATTCGTTCGATAAAGGTTTGTTGTGGATTAGTGGTTTCTTGCTATTCTGGTCAGCACCAACCCCTGTTCGGCTACTTCAATACCACAACCTGTCCTTAGTGTTTCAAAAGCTTCTTTGCCCTCGATCACTTAGGCAGGCAAGCAACGCCAACGCATGAAATGGACCAATGACATAAACCATTTTATCATGCGAGCCCACTAAATTGCAAACTCCCACTACAGCTTACAGACAACGCTTATATAACACTTTCAAAGAGACATATCCTCACATCACAGTCACTGACAACGCATTGCAGATCAGCGTCGCACAATTGTTATGACCAATTTAATACCCTTACCCACGCTACAGAAAATAAAGCAAGAAGTTTGCACAACAGCTACAAGAACACGAGCCATCTACACAAACCGATATAGAATTACTCAACATATAGATTCAAACACTAACATTAACATGACTAAAGTACTTGTAGAACACACACTCAACAATGAACTTCACCATGATATTCACCCACAACACAACATGAATACCAAGCTTATTGAAACATTAAATGACACCCTACAAAGATACCTTACAGCTTATACAGGAACAGATCCCACACAAAGACCAAGTATACCTAAAATAAGCATAAACAGCAAAACAGGGGAAATTTTATTTTACATGAACACATATATCTTACCATAGTACATTGCAGAAAATCTATCTTTAGAATACATACACGTATTTATTTACACTGGAGCTCTTACAGTTATATCCACACTGGGTAGGAAACCATTCCATAAACACATACAAAAATTATACACCCAATAGAAACCTAAATGGCAAAAGCGGATTGAGTCTGAGATTGACGAAATCCGCAAGCAGTTAGGTAGACTTACACAGTACACTAAAAACAAAACTTCATCAAAGCAGAAGAAACACCTCTGACAGTTATTTAAGAAGATTAAAACAGACACCAGACATGAGCAGCACAATCAACACATTACAGAATACATTAAAACAAAAGTTAACTGCAAAAACACAACGCCTGAAGAGATATAAAACATGCACTCAGCGCAAACAACAGAATAATTATTCGCAAGCAATGAGAATATTTTCTATAAGCAGTTAAACAAAGAATATGCACACTCAAAAAACACTGGTCTGCCAACACAAAGAGCGCTCCAACATTACTGGTCGTCTCTTTGGTCTCTCTCAGTTGAACATAATAGGGAAGCTAGCTGGATCAGGGAAGAGGAGCAATCAGCATCCACACTACCAAATATGCCTTAGACTGACATTACAACAGATGAACTCTCACAAATCGTTAAACGTACTCATAATTGGAAGGTTCCAGGTGTAAACTGTATTCAGAATTTCTGGTATAAGCGCTTCACCTGTTTGCATCTGTTCCTGGCAAAACAGATCTCCAACACTTTGCAAACACAACAGACATTGCCACATTTCCTCACACAAGGAATAGCATACATGGTACCAAAGTCACATAACACTTCAGATACCACACAATATAGACCTATCACATGCCTGCCTACACTTTACAAAATAATAACTGCCTGTATCGCAAACAAAATTTATACACACATAAACATAAACAACATTCTCACTGAGCAACAAAAGGGATGCCGTAGAAACCACATGGGTTGTAAGGAGCAACTCCTGATAGACAGTGTGGTCCTACGGCAAACTCACAATAAACATCGACACCTCCATGCAGCCTACATTGATTACAAAAAGGCCTTTGATAGTGTCCCTCACTCATGGCTTTTATATAAACTACGATTATATAAAATAAACCCCCACTTATCACATTTTCTGCAAGTACAATGCTGCATTGGAGAACTACACTACTACACCTCACACTCAACAGTGAAACCGTCACGACTGACAAAGTACAGATAAACCAGGGCATCTTTCAGGGTGACTCACTGAGCGACTCTGGTTTTTTCTTGCACTAAATGCACTTTCAAACAGACTGAACAGCACAACTTACGGCTACACAATTAAACACAGACTGCCACTACACGCTTTGAAACTTACTCTACATGGACGACATGAAAATCGTCGCCTCCACACAAACACAATTGCACCAATTACTTGACATTACACAAACTTTTTCAAAAGACATACACATGCAATTTCGGTTGGAAAAATGCAAAACCATTCACATTGAAAATGGAGTACTCAGGGAAGGGGGCTTCACATTAGATGAACCAGATCACATTGCTGCTATGAAAAATGACGAATTTTTCAAAAATCTAGGATTTAAGCAAGCCAAGCTTCTGGAGCACAAACACATAAAGAATACACTCACTAAACAATATCTTCATAGGTTAGAGACAATACTTAAAACGCATTTAAATTCCAGAAATTTAATCAAGGCCATCAATACTTATGCCACGCCAATACTCTCCTACTCCTTTGGAGTCATGCAGTGGACACACAGAGATCTTGAGAGACTTGAAAGGAAACAACGTAAACTGCTTACAAAGCACAGAAAGCACCATCCACACGCAGGGGGTAGCGTGCATGTACGGGAGATCTTATTTTGAAAGCTGTTATGTCCACTGAATCGTCTAAAGGGAAATTTGAATGCCTGTGGCTATCTGTAAATCGTAGCGCACAAGGTGCAACTGTTATTTTGTGTCCAAGCAGGACAATGCACCCTGTGACAAGGCATGTCTCCTTCTGGATTGGTTCGAGGAACATTCTACTGACTTTTTAGTGCTCCCTTGGCCTGTTAATTCGCCGGACATGAATCCAATCGAATATCTGTGGGAGCACTTTGATCTCCATGTGGACAGCGCTTCAAGCGGAGTGGACTTCCATACCATCAGACAAATACTGCTTGCGTCCTTGCCACGACGCCTAGCAGCAGTTATAGCGGCGAAGTGTGACTACTCCCATTACTAAGCGGGTGGTCATAATTCAGTGTATAATGCATAAGTAATTACATGCTATACCTTAGCATTGAACGTTTCCAATGGTTTTATAATAGTATCATTAAAACAGAAATCATGGAACCAAAGTCAATTATCATTAATATTCAATGATATATTCAACAATAACACATCACTCCAAGTTTTATGATATAATACATGTCATATCTTAGCATTGAAAGTTTCCAGTAGACCATATTGGTACGACTAAACCCGATACCCTTGGCAAGTTCTGTCCACTCTTTGTACACTTTAACTACAACGGACCGTGAACAGTTCAAAAATCGCGTCATTTCGGAGATGGTGCTACCCTTGCTGCAATAGCCTATTATCATCCCTTTTTATATGTCCGTTAAATTAGGACGTTTACCCATCTTGAGGCTTGTGCACCTGCCGTTTGATGCACCAGCTTTAAAGCTTTCATCGTCTGATATACAAATTTTGCAATGCGTAATCGTTCTTGGGGCGAACCATGCATGTGCCTTGAAGGGGTGCTGGTCATGATTCATTAATATGAGAGTGTATTATCAATATTTAATGTGTTAGGCAAATTTAAACAGTAGCTGTTGCTAATCATTTCTTCTATGGTACATGTTTACGTAGAAAAGCGTTGGCAATAGTTTATGAAGAAAAAATTGACCCAGAACGCTTCAATAATTAATGTTTATTTCATTAAATAGGAGTGCTTACTAATCAAACGATTTTTTTATGTTCTAATCCAAAGAGAATTGCTACTTTCTCCATTTAACTTTTCAGGAAGTTTTATTCTGTTTGAACTATACATTTCTCTTAGAAGTACGCCTTCCTTAACAACCAGAGGCTTCCTTAGCAATCTCATCTAATTCTTAACAACGAAAGGCTTCTTTAGAAATCAAATGCTTTCCTTTTCATTCTCGAATGCCTTAAAATCCTATCGGTCCTGGGCATTTCAGTTGGTTGACTTGTTTTCCTTCAAATGGCAAGGAACCTTAAAATATTTTTATTCCGGTGCTGCCTATGCAGAGACATCCTGCTTTTCTAAAAATCATAGCATTTTCGCTCGGTGCAACTTAATTTAAAATTATCGTTGTTATTGGGTTGTTACTAAATATTATTCAATTTTATTCTTTTTTTTTCTTAAAATATATTATGAAAATGAAGAAGTTTCTTAGATTCTATGTTTTCTCCATTAACAATAATCGGATAAAATTATCCGCTATTTAATCTTTACGTCCAGTCAGCATTTTAATCTTTACGTCAGCAATCATTGTTTTTCGCATGTTTTATTTGTTGTCTTGAGGCTTTAACTTCTTGAGTGGCATAGAAGTGGCAAGTCTTAACTTCGGGATTGTCTCATTTAAATATTAAAGTTTTGGTTTTTCACATGGAATAAATAAAAAGATAAAAAGAAATATCATACTTTTACTGTTTAAATTTTTAAACATGTTTTGGCAGAATTTCGGATGGCAGCGACCTAACCAATTAAACTTCATAGTGGTTCTTCTTAGCCTAAAGTCGTCTCTGGGATATGTTTGCTCATCCAACCCCTCCTATAAAGAAAGCCATTGTACTGAAACGACATACACTGGCGGAAAAAAAAATCCCAACACCACGAAGGACTTGTGTTAGATGAATGAAATTCGGACAGTATATTCAGCTATCGTATTTATTCATTTGATTCAAGTTTCAAGGTTACAACTTATAGAAGGCGTCACCAGCGCCATCCTGTACATGCAAATGAGACATTCCAATGACAGATATAAAGGAAATCAGACGCGCATCTGTGTCACTTCAGACACTTGTGGACGTGTGTGATACTGTATAGTAAAACATGCCTTGAAGGCGACGTGAATACTGTATGGGCAGCTAACCCAATTCGAACGAGGACGTGTAGTGGGCCTTCGAGAGGGTGGACTTTCGTTCCGTGCTATTGCAGAACGCATGGGTCGAGACGTTTCCACTGTGTACAACTGTTGGCAGCAATGGTCCAGGGAAGGCAAGATTACCAGGAGACCAGGATCTGGACGACCCTCGGCCACTAGAGACAGGGTTGACCGGCGCATCTGTAAGATGGCTGTGGCAAATCGGACAGCATCTGCAGCGGACATTCGGGCTGCTTTGACACCCAACGTCACTCCACGAACCGTCTCCTGGCCAGGAATCTCCACTCCATGCGCCCTGTGACATGTTTGCCTCTTCCCCGTCAACACTATGCGGCACGTCTTCAGTGGTATCAAGCCAGAGCGACTTGGAGGGCAGAATTGAGGTCTGTGGTCTTCACGGATGAAAGTCGTTTCTGTCTGGGTCAGAGTGATGGTCCCACAAGGGTCAGGAGGAGGAGTGGGGAAGTCCTGTTACCGAGCTGTATCCGTCGTTGGCATACTGGCCCCACCCCTGGTGTTATGGTATGGGGAGGGATTTCCTACGACAGGAGGACCCCCTGGTGGTTATCCCAATCACCATGACCGCAAATGTTTACATTCGGATGGTTGTTGAACCCATTGTGCTGCCATTCATGGCTGGTATGCCAGGGGGGCTGTTCTAACAGGATAACGCTCGACCCCACACTGCCGCTGCAACCCAACGTTCCCTTCAGGGTGTCCACATTCTACCATGGCCAGCACGATCACCAGATCACCAGATCTGTCGCCCATCGAGAACGTCTGGGACATGGTCAGACGCCATGTCAGGGCTCTTCCACAACCAGCAATAACTGTTGCTGATCTGACCATCCAGGTACAACAGGCATGGAATACCATACCACAAAATGACATTCGGCATCTCTACGACCGTATGCATGCACGTGTGCAGGCCTGCATAGATCAGCGCGGCGACTACAGCAGGTACTAAAGTCCGTGCTTTTCACCATGTACAGGGTGGCGCCATGACCTTGAAATTTGAATCAATTGAATAAATACCATAGCTGAATAAACTGTCCAAATTTAATTCATCTAGCACAAGTCCTTCATGGTGCTGAGATTTTTTTCCGCCAGTGTACATTGTTATATCATCAAACTTCGTCCTTTGATAATCGTATTTCTGCCTATAATAAGCCCTAAATCTGGTCGACCTATGATGATGCAACAATGTATGACGTTTCACTGCCGAGGCTTTCTTTATAAGAGGCATTGGATCATCTCACATATGACTTAGGCGAGTTCAATTCCCCAGCGCTTCTTCCAAACCGACTTGAGATTCTTCCCATTGATGTTAAAGACGATGTTATTCCCATCAACTAACAATGGAATAAGGAATCCTTTCCGTAGTTGGTTTCGTTTGTGGTCCGAAGCTCGCTTTTGCCCGGACGTTGCGCCCACTGTTTGTGTTACCTAGTCGCTCTTCTCCCGCTGTTCTCAAGTTATTATTTTGCTTAATTCTTTGAATTTTTTTATCTTCGGGATAAAAAGGTGACATTCATTTTTAATTTTTTTGATTAATCGACTTTGTGCGTCCAGATCTTTCTTTTTCAGTTATGCCTGCAGCTAATGCGTTTTTGTTACCATCCGTTTTATTTCTTTTATCTTCGGTGATTCATTGACTATTACACCTTAACTTGTCAGTCTTTGTCATCATTATGATTAGCGTTCTTTCTCTTTTCCTGGATCTTTACTAAATTATAGCTATTCTTTTATTGTTGCCTAGCATTTGCCTTCGCCTTTTAAACAGGGGGCCTCTTAAACCCCTAGCTTTCCTTCAGTCTGTAAGAGTGTGGTAACAAAATAACCGCTAGAGAGTTTGACTTTTGGTCCAAGGAAAAAATTAATGGCGCTGGGCCATGGAAAATGTTTTTTTCCGAGGAAAAATTTGTTTCCCGGCCTTGAAAATTTTTTTCCAAAATAAATTTTAATTCTGCTTTTCAATTGCAGATTCTTTTTTCTCCTCATCATTCTTTATGTTAGCTATTTCAGTGTGGTTTGGTCTGCTCCAAGAATAATTGGTACAACAAGTAAAGGAATGTGGAAGTTTTATTGTAACAGTATTAGTGGAAGAATGTTCCGTCAATCTTTTTCTCTTGCTCTCTGGTCGTTTTCGTCACTTCATTATTTTACCTTTTACTTTTTGGGGGTTGGGTTTTTATTTTTAGGGTTACCTGCCTTTTTCTTTGGGTTTTGATTCGTCTCTTCGGTTCCTTTGCATTGCTTGTTTCTTAAGTAGACCAAGGGTGCCATTTGGAACATGCGGAGCACCGAACTAGGCGTTTTTGTCCTGGAACTTGGGCAAGGTTTGTTCCTAGAGAGCCAGTTTTGCCTAATAGGATGTTGGTCTTCCGGAGTTTTTAAAGGTCTCTGGCCGCTGCTTTCGAAGAGAAAGGGTATTTGTGTAATCCTATCAGCGTATTCCTCCCCTAAATTTTGTTTGCCGAGTCGTTTTTATTTTGAAAACAGTTATTTGAGATGAACCTTTCATTTTTTTTCAAATATCTCCATATTTTTCTCTTGGAGTATCGTATCGTATCTCATCTTATCTTATCTTATCTTATCTTATCTTATCTTATAAGAGCAGATAGTTTAATAAATGGTAAAATAACCAGAGACCATCTAGGCACCTATTCCTACGAAGGAACCTATAGGAATCCAGACTCGCTAAGATAACGAGTAAGCCTACCCACTGGATCTTGGTGAATGTCCTCAAGAAAAGTAGAATTTAACCTGAGGCGAAGAATATGTGCCAGAGCGACACATGAAAAAAGAATATGATGGGCCGATTCGTCCACCAAATTACCTTTTGAACGTAGTGGATCCCCGTTCTAGATAAGTGTTTTCGTAGTAAATCATGACCTGTGAGAAAGCCCATGATAACCTGTAGTTTATACTTACTAAGTTGTAGAATACTAGTAGTTAGATTATGAGTAGGTTTCTTAATCATGAATCTAGCATGTCTCTGATCGGTGGTCTGTTCCCACCTTTTATCCATCTCTTGATAAGAGATGTCATTAATCTCACTGACTGCAGTTTGTTTAGAAATACTGCAGAAAGGTTCGGGATAAACAGGTGCCGATTTGGCACCTTGCTTTGCTAAGGTATCAGCGCCCTCATTTTCAACCATACCTTTATGGCCAGCATCCGTTGTAATCTGACATTATTTTGGAGAGCCAGGACCTGCAGGAGTTGACTACATTCCAATGTAATTTAAGAAGTTATCTTGGAAGATTTTAAGGCCCTAAGTACCACCTGATTGTCACTGAGTATGAAGATTTTCCTACTAACGTAGACTTTATCTATACATATCTGTAGACAGTAGATAATAGCTAACGCAGTAGATAAGACCGTTACCCAACGACCGAGCCGACAAAAGCATAGGGTTTTGGTATTGCCATAGTAAACACCCATGCCAGAGAATCCATACTGTCGTGAGCCATCTGTATGATGACGCCTTTTGAAAAGACTCCCCTCTCCCCGCTCTAGCACGGGGTCTATGATGACCTCGCTCGAGAGCTCTGGGAGGGTTTGAGTTTCCATTACATCGGAAGGCATTTGTAAGATTTTACTGGTCACAATCCGGCTAATGATGATATAAAATTTCACCCCAGGAAAATCTACTCTTTGCCCTTGACTACCCAGACGATATGAACTTTTCTTAGCGACTCCTATAATATAAACATCCAATGGAGTCAAAGAAAGAATAACTTCCATGGTCCTAGGTGGTGTACTTGAGACAGCGCCCGTGATACGCAGGTAAGCCAACCCTTGAAGAGAGGCCAGGCTGGCCTTAACGGTAGACTGCTCAATCTTACGCCACCAAACCAGAACACAGTATGTTAAAATAGGTCTAATGGATTTAACGTACAGCGAGTAGACCATTTTAGGGGTAAGACCCCAAGATTTACATAGGACGCGGGGACATCGATAGAGTTCCACTTTAACCAGGTTTATTCTTTTATCAAGATGTTAATTCCACGTCAATTTACTATCAAGGATGACCCCTACGTACAGTAGTTGACCTCTTTCTTAACAATGACCTTTTCGCAAATAGGGTAGGTGGTAGATCAAAAGGAATAATTTCATTGAGACAGGTTAAGGTACAAGAGTGGTCATCAAAGGATTAACACATAAATTTCGCTCAATGCAACTTTTTTGAACCTCATACAAAGCAAATTGCATCAGGTCCAATAAGGTAAGTTTATAAACACCAGATACATAGATGACAAAGCCATCTGCATAACTTTGGACGTATATGCCTTGATTGTATAACTTAGAAATGAGGTCGTCCACCACCTGGTTCCAAAGCATGGAGGAGAGGATACCACCCTGCGGACAACCCCTAGAGGGTCAAATCTCAATTTCCTCTCCCAGAAATTGGGAGACATTGATTCTGTCAACCAAAAAATTTGAATCCATTTACTGAACAATGGAGCAATAGCTTTAAAACTTAAAGCATTGAAATATAAGAAGTGTTGTTGAAGACTCCATCGATATCAAGAAAGGCTGCAAGTGCAAACTCCCTGTACTCAAGGGTTTTTTCGATTTTAACCACCAATTGGTGTAAGGCTACCTCTGTAGATTTGCGCAGTTGATAGGCAAACTGATGAACAGGAATGGGATAGGTCATCCTAATAGTTTCTCTAATTCGCCTATCAATGATCTTTTCTAAACATTTACGAGGGCGTTTTGAAAAGTAATGCCTCCATGGCTGTAACTTTTTTTTTTGTTACCCGATTTTCAAAATTCTTTATGTATCTTATACTCACATTTGTCCTCTATGTAATGCACTATTCACTTTTCGACATAGTCTCCATGCCTTTCCACGCATTATGCCAACGCGTGACTAGTTGGGTGAACCCGTCGGAGAGGAATTCCGGAGTTGTTGTCGACACCAGGATTGAATGGCAGCTTTGGACCCTCTTCTGGAGTACGATAACGTCAGCCCGCACTCGAGTCGCTACAGACCAGAGGCATTGCAGCGCCTACAGTTCAAAGATGAATGACTGAAGTTCAAAGATGAAAGACTTTGCACCTTGCCACTTTCACTGCTTCCCAAAGAAGAAAGAGCCCCTTAAGGGACATGAGTTGGTTCTGACAGCGAGGTAAACGCTGCCATTCATTCCTGGTGTCCACAACAACACGGAATTCCTCTCCAACGGGTTCACCCAACTGGTCACGCGTTGGCGCAATGCGTGGAAAGGGATGGGGACGATGTGTAAAAGTGAATACATTACATAGAGGACAAATGTGTGTATAAGATACAAAAAGAATTTTGAAAATTGGTTAACAAAAAAAAGTTACAGCCATGGAGGCATTACTTTTAAAAACGCCCTCGTAAATACGAAAGATGATAAACTAATCGGTCGAAAACTTTTGGCTTGGTCATAGCAGCCCTTACCAGGTTTCGGAATAAAGACCACTTTTACCAACCTCCACAGATTAGGAATATAACCTAGGGCTAAACTAGCCCTGAAGATAGTACATAAGATAATTTTCATCCGTTCCTGTAGATTTGTATGGTTCAAAAGATTTAATTGCCCATACAATTTTATTACGTGTAAGTCGTGTTGCTGTTATTGGCTTATTTGGATAAAAGCCACCAGAGAGTATGTAGTTTTTGCAACTAACAGCCACTTTGCAATTTAATACGATGAAGTTCCACGATAGTGGTCTTTCTGTCCATTTCTTCTCTTGAAATTTATTGAGTTTCTGAGTTTTATGGAACAGATTTTCCTGGACTATAGTCGGCGCTCCTGTTCATTACTGGCATGTATTATTGTATTATCAGCGCAATCTACTGGCATGGTCCATTATCCTATTCCATAAAATCGCACGAAGTTACTAGCACATCATTAGACAGAATGTTCGGATACTTTTCGGAGTTCAGTATTTCTGGCTTAACAACAGGTGTTCGAGGTCAAACCATGAAAAGCCAAACCATCAGACCGGCTCATTCGAATTTGCCTTTTGGGGTTATGCACCCTGGAAAGAGCTGTTCTCCCGACATCCGCCAGACTAACACCTATTTATGTGATCGGAAAACGGGAAAACGTGATTCATCACTATATAGTATAGTCTTCCAGGCCTCTGTGACTTACTAAAACTGTATTAATCCCCCCTCCCCCTTCCCGCTGCACCAATAAAGTCGATTCTGCATGCTGTTTCGAGTTAAGGGCACTTGCATGGAGCAGTGCACTTCAAGATTCATGACGCGTGGCTTGCTTCTGATTTCTGGAACTTTGATTTCAAAGAACCCGCTGAAAAGTGGCGGTTTCTGCGTGTTACTCTTCACACGATTCGTTAGCCACGGTCATTTAGTTTGGTGATCGTCTACTTCAGGTTGAACTTCAGTTGACATCTTACGCTTCCATCTCAAAATAATCTCATTAACTGGTGACTTTGGATGATCATATTTTATTATTCGCACAGACAGACCTGCAACATGGCACCAAATAATAACAACTCTCTTGAACTCCGTTAGTTAACTTCGACCAGCCATTTCACTAGAATAGGATTTAACCAACTGGAATGACCAAATATTTGTAACTGTTATCAACATACGAGATATCATTTGATATTGCTTATTTTGTTTTTGAGTGGTGTATGGTGATTTTCTTTCAAAGTATTATACTCCTATTCAGTTTTCTCAAGTTTTTTTTCCGAACTACATTCTCACGGACAAGGAACTTACGAAGCTCAGTTAGTCAATTAATTCGTACTTCACCATCTGCCTTTCTTTACATTCGCTCCAAGTTTCGAGCAAACAGATCTTATTACTAATGGTTTTTATATTATCTTTTAATAGGTACTGAAATATATTACGCAAATCACACTGAAATATGCAATAAAATGTGTCCATTACGATGCAGGTAAGAATAATTATCTATTAAATATTTTACTTATCTTAATAAGAAAATCAATTTACTCTCTTCATGGTCTGGATAAACAGGTGTAGCCGAGGTGATAAGAGTGATAGTGCAGGTGTTTCTTTGATGGACAGTTTGCTCTATGTTGACCATATTGTCCTGCATGGGACTTCTCATATTGATTTTGTATGCACTAGTCCTTTCATGAGAGCGCGCTGATCATGTTAGGGGAGCCCCATTGAAACAGGGTGAGTAGTTCAGTAGATTGTTAAACTTTTTCATCCATGACTTCCCAACATTTACAAAGTGGAGGCTATATCTGGTCGCTGACGACGCGGCCATCATGACTACTGACCGCAATCCCGCTCACGTCATATCACGGTTACAAAAGGCTTTACATCGGTGCAAGAAATGGCTTGCAAAGTGGAGACTCGACCTAAACGTCGAAAAGTGCAAGGCAATGTTCATTACGAAGAAACTTCGAAAATCCTTGGTATTGAGCTCGAATGGGTAAAAAATTACAAATACCTCTGTACGGTGGTAGATGCCAGGCTAAATTGGGGTGACCACATCTCCTACGCGATAAATAAAGCTAAGACGGCAGTGTTTAGTCCAGTTGATCTTCTGGGGCGAAACATCGCCTATGGAATGAATAGCAAACTTTTGCTTTATAACATTGTTATACAATATGCAAATCCAGAAGGAAGTACTTTAGTATCTCCAAACCTTCCAAAACGTTACCCTGAGGACTATTGCCCAACTTGACAGGAGAGTCTAAACAAATATTTCTATTGCTGAAGATATCCGTACACATCCAATAGGTAACTACAGAGAAGAAGTCGCTGAAGAAGTTGCTTCCAAAGATTAAGGACTATCCCAATCCTCTGGTTGAAGATATTCTGGAGCATTCACTCACCTTTAGAAGTTTCGTCAGGCATCGTAGGCCTCGACACGTCCTGGACATCAATTTCGATGACATCAAAAAGGCCATTTTTGCCGAATACTGGTTCTCAGCTCCTCGTGCCCCGAGTCAATCAACAATCAACTCTATCATCCTTATAGGAAAGGACTCCATCTTATCCTCTGGATGACTCGGTTTTATCTGGCTTCTTGCCTAGTTCAGTGTACTTCCCCTGGTTACTTCCTGGATGAGTATGGCAGTGAAAGTGTTGCTTTCAGACTGCTCATTACCTTTTCCCTGCGCTGTTCGATGTCCATTGTCGTTTGCTGCATGGAACGGATCGAACTCTGGGTAACAACGCCAGTCAAGCATTTGGTGGAGCAGCCATAATTGTCAGGGATGGCATTGATCATCGTGAGTCTGTCATACCGAATTATGTAAGAATAAAAGCTGTTTTCGTCATCATAAATGAAGCTGGCGCAGGCAAAAATATTAAATTCACTTCTGTATAATTCATCTAGGCACAAGCTTAGACCGTGCGAGCTTGAGGAGCTGCAGTCTGGGCCCGTTCGTGGTCGTGGCAGGAGACTTTATTGGTAAGCACCATGCGTGGAATTCCAAATGTTCCAACCAAAATAGCAATCTCTCTATGGATATATTCTAAACGAGATTGACAGCTTCATTGCTGGACCCCTTGAGGACATGTACTGCTGCGACCACTATCTTGTCAGTGATGTGTTGGACGTTGTAGTTCCTTGATGATACTTCAAGCCCTATAATATATTCACAGTCAACGACTTATCTTCTGACCACTGTCCAGTGAAGCTTAACTTTGTCTAGTGATGCTTTTGCTTAAACATCGAAGCTAAGATTGGGCTTCGCTCCAAGCAAGACCGGAAAGTATATAGGGATATCCTTAGAGAAAAAAGAATTCTATATAATGAGGTTATTAATTTAATACTACTCCGGATAATGACATCCTAATAAACAGCAAAAACCTCTCGCCACAAAATATTTTTAATCAAGCATATACGCATTTCGATCTCTTTGAGATCATTATTCAACGCAATACCTCGAATAATAATCGAATATCTGTATTGCAATGAATAATGATCTCAAAGAGAACGAAATGCGTATACGTTTGATTAAAATAATTTATGGACAAGAGGTTTTTGCCTTTTATTAAGAAGGAGGTTATTGACAACGAGGTTATCAATACAAATATCAGTTCTATTACTTGTGTTATCAATGATGCTATAACTTCCAGTGCCTCCACTGCTGATCGATAGCATAGTGAAGATCTCGACCTCCTTACATACATCAGGCGTCTCATACTTGAAAGTAATTCTTTAAAAGGTTATTCCTTGATGGCAGTTTAAGCGACTACCCTTTTTCAAGACGAAATACAACAGGCTAGCTCGCAAGGTCCAGGAAGAAATTAAATCTTTACGTAATCAAAGATAAAGCGAAAAGCTAAAGTCCCTGTAAGTCCAGGACAACTCGCTCTGGGTTACTGTAAGGGGTCTAAAAGGAAACAGACCAGTCAACTTGCCACCTCTGCTTACCACAGAGAGCGCTGCTTGTCACCAGTGATCAAGATAAGGCTCAACTGATCGCCAACTCCTTTGTAAAACAATTTACCACTCTTACTGAGAACAACCCGGATAATTTCCCAAATATTCCTCTTGTCAACGATGGAGGTATCGCTTATGAGCTCACTCATCGTCTTTCTACCTTTGAGGACATTCTTGGAGTTCACGAAATCTCTGATGTTATCAAGCACCTTAAAGCCAGGAAAGCAGCAGGTATTGATTCTATCAGAGATAATACACTAAAAAATTTGCTTCCTAATGTTGTCGGCACTATTACCAGGGCCTAGAATGACTGCTGGAAACATGGAAAGAATCTGTTATCATAACCATACCAAAGCCGGGTCTTAACTCTACTCTCTCGGTTAACTAAAGGCCCATAAGGTTGTTACCTATGCTATCAAACGTCTTTGAACGCGTCATTCATAAGAGATTTAACGACTTCTGTCTGCCTGACAATCTTGTTCTTGAAAACTAATTTGGCTTTCACCCAGGTCACTCCTGCCAAATCCAGATCAGGACGTTTGTTGCAGATCAAAACACTCCATTTTAACTACGCTAAATGTGGTGGCCTTGTGTTTTTGGATATCAGAAAAGCTTTTGATCGTGTTTGTCGCAAAGGTCTGATATATAAAATGATTACTTGTGGATTTCCGGATTATCTTATTGCTTTGATTAAGACCCTTTCTGTCGAAGAGGATATTTCGTGTCAAGGTTGGCTGCTCCATTTCTAAGCGTTGTGACATCAAGCTGGTGTTCCCCGGGGCTCTGTCCTAGGCCCTGAACTGTTAAACTTTTTCATCCTAGGCCTATTCTTTACAAAGTGCAAGCTATATCTTTTCGCTGACGACGCATCCTTCATGACTACTGAACGAAATCCCGCTCACCTCATATCTCGGTTGCAAAATGCCTTACATCAGTGCCAGAAATGATTTGCTAGGTGGAAATTCAATCTAAATGTTGACAAATGCAAGGCGATGTTCATTTCGAAGAACTTCCCGAAATCTTTTCGAAATCCCCCGAGTCCTCTCTTCTTTTCTAGTATAGAGCTCGAATGGGTTAAACATAACAAATACCTCGGAGTGGTAATAGATGCCAAGCTAAATTGGGGCGGCCATGTACCTTACGCCATCAACAACGCAAAGAAGGAAAAATTCAGTCTGAAGGCTCTTCTGTGGCCGAACAGCGTGCTTGGATTGGATTGCAAATCATATTTATGCAGGTTGGTAATCTGAACCATTTTGCTTTATGGTATGTCTGCCTGGTAAATAATATGTAAATCCAGATGGAGGGACTCCAAACCTTCTAAAACGTTATCCTGTGGACCATTGTTCAACTTCACAGGAGAGTTGCAACAAATACGTCTATTGCCGACGATTTTGATTTACCTTCCATTGGAACTCACGTCCAGGAGTTGCTGAAAAAGCTGCTTCCAAAGATGAAGGACAATCCCAATTCTCTGGTTGATGTTATTCTTGAGCATATGCTCATCTTTAGAAGTTTCCTCAGGCATCGCAGTCCTCGTCACATCCTGGACATCATTTTCGACGATATCTAAGAGGCCGTCTTTCCCGAATACTGTCAGTGCCTAGCTCCTCGTGTACCTTGTCCCTCGTCAATTAATAATCAACTCTATCGTCTGATGGAAAGAACTCCATCTTATCCATTGGATGAGTCAACTAGGTTTCGTCTGTCTTTTTGTCAGTTCAGTGTACTCTCCCTGGTTACTTTCTGGACGTGTATGGCAGTGAAATCGTGGCTTTCTGACCGCTCGTGTCGTTTTCTCTGCACTTTTCGATTGTTGATTGTCCCTGCATGGAACTCCATCATAATTATCTGAGTTGTCGCTGAATTGTTTATGTTTACCTTTTAGCAATACTGCTTTAGAAAGACCACAACGTAATCAAAAACAAATTGCGCAAGTGAATATCAATTGACTTGGCACAGGCAATTTTACTTCTTAGGTATTATTTAAGAAGAAAAGAAATAGCCTACCAACACAAAAACTACTGGGCGGATTTTGATGAAAGTTGGTATGATTATAGCTTATCGTCTGGATCAACATTTAGGCTACTTTTGATTCGGGTAAATCAAGAAGTTCTCGAGAAATTATATTTTACATCTGGCATGAGCATTTTGGTGTTGCATTACCCCAGAAGAACTCCGAAGAATCTTTATATATAATAAAAAATATGAAAAAAAATTTTCAAAATACAACGCTTATATAAAAGGTACTAAAAAAGAGAAAACAATTTTTCCAAGTTTCGGTGTTTGGAGTTAAAATTAATTTCTAAGCCTAAGAGTTTTCAGTGATTCAGCTATTGTTGACAGGATTACTAATAGCGTTGGGGCAAGCTACAAACTCTTGAAATCTAAATTAACGCCCAAAAGTTGTACTTTAAAAGTATATACGCTTCTTCATAAAATCTCTTTGGGCTAACTTCACAAATATTTTCGCAGCAGCTGCTCTAAGCGACCTAGCTTCACAAATGTATTACAGCTGCTCTAAGCGACCTAGCTTCTGTCAATCTTATTATTTGATGTTTTTGTGTTTCTCCAGCTTCACAGTTTTGTTTTTGTGTTTGTTTCTGAAGCTTAGGAGTTGAACAGTTCAGGTGAACTTATTCGTTTTGAGGCCCCAAAGTGTACTTTTTGTAGCGCCTCAAAGTATTCCTCAAAGCGTTACTAGATTTTGGGGCGCCCCAATCGATCTGCAAGTTGACGAACCATAGTGAACCCCAAAACTTTCCATTGTAATTAACAGTAATAGAGCTTTTAGTAATGTGCAAGTTGCCGCATGTTAATTTAGATTTCAAGAGTTTGTAGCTTGCCCCCAACGCTTTTAGTAATCCTGTCAACAATAGCTGAATCACTGCAAACTCTGAGCCTTAGAAATTTATTTTAACTCCAAACACCGAAACTTAGAAAATTTATTTTCTCTTTTTTATTTTGAAAAAGTTTTTTTCTTATTTTTTATTTCCTCATTTTTAGTTTATATTAAAAGAACAGGTTTGATTTAGTTTTTTTGGGAAAGCGATTTACAATGAAATATATTAAATATTACCAGATTTTATTTGAATGTATATTTCAAATGATCTTTTTGATGCACAAGGAAATATTTAATGAATATTTGCATTTTAACAGAAATTTTGGCATTAAAGTTTTTGATCAATTGATTTTAATTTGGTTATTAACCGAATTCCACATTTCTAAAAAAGAGTTTTTTGAGAAATTCACCGATTCAACAAGTTCTTACAGTACACACAACAATACAGTTAATCATCACGAGGAAGTGACACTAATCGTTCCATCTCTGTCAATGCCTCATTATTGTATGGTGTCTTACCTCTCAGCTTACCACAATTCAGCTCCACTATTTGTAATCCATCTAATGACTTTACTCAAAGCAACGTAAGCCTGCCCACTTGCAAATAAATTTGATCCTAAATCAACAACAGTACACTCAACTGTGCATCCTTGCAATTTATGAACAGTTGAAGCCCAAGACAGTACCAATGGCAACATTCTTCGTTGGATGGTACCATAGCTGAATTTGGTATCAAATTCTTTTTCAGTGGGCTCTATCACATGATCACCAACACCATCAAAATTGATACGAACCGCTGGAATATTATGTTGATGCAGTTGCTGTCTGGCAAAAATTGGCCAAATTATTTCAACAATAAGCCCAATTGAACCATTAAATAACCCTTTTGAAATATCAATATTTGACCTAAGCATAACTTTTGCACCCACAATTATTTCCAGCTCTCTTGGAAGACCCGCTGTTATATTAATATCTGTAGGTGTAATCTTTTCCATGTCCACATTCTTCTCATATCTTGTATTATCAATGAGGGCATCTTGAGCTATAATTGTGTACATTGTTTTGACCAATCTCTTAAAAAGTTGTAGAACTTGCTTATTGTGCTCATCCACTTGTTTTTTTTCCTCGGAAATATCCGCAAAGCATTTACAATTGAAAATGGACCAGTGGCATCTGTACTAACTTTATTAATTAGTATTTTCATATGTTCTCGTATTATCTCCTTGTTGCCGCATATTTTCGGTGAACTCAACCAATTTAAACAATCTCCAGAGATGTATCGCGAGTTGCATATTTTCTGGTTGTTTAAATACCTGAAGACCTCTTATTGGTGGTAATTGCTAAAGATCGCCAAAGAGAAGAATTTTAATGCCACCGAAAGGTTTATCAGGGATGTTCAATTGTCTCAGACGATTGTCTGTTATGCACAGCATTTCGTACCATTGAAACCTCATCTATGAATAAGAACTCAGTGTCTTTCCAATTTAGTCGCATATTTCTGAGATAGAGACCAGTAAGTTGTGGTAAGTTTACTAGTCTACCAGCTTTTTGAACTGGTAATTTCAGTAGACTGTGAATTGTTTTTCCACCAACGAGACGTGCCGCAACACCAGCTTGTGCAGCTGTTTTAGTGGCTTGCTTCTGATAGCATTGATTGACCTTGTTGTGCAGAAGTTTGAATACAAATGTTTTTCCCGTTCCAGCGTTACCAGTAATGAAAAGTTTTATTCACGTTTTTTCGCTATTGCTCATAATTTGTTTTTGTATACTCTGAGTCACGTGCACAAATATTTCCTTTTGGCCAACATTCATTCTAGCTTGAGCTTCTAAAAACTCATTCGCTGGCATTGCTACGTCTTGAACTTCTTCTTCATATCCATTTTCAATTGGTTTTAAATTGTCTAATATTTGGAATGCATGCATTTGATTGAATACATTTTCCAATTGCTTAACACGTGCTCTAAATGTTTCCATGTACCTACTTGTTTTTTGTAATTGTTGCTCTCGTGCAATAAATGCTTCGCAAGCATTACTGTTTTCAGCTGTCAATTCTGATTCATCACGATAAGGCATATATTGTTGCAATAAAATATAATAATAGCTCTCAGGTTCAGTAGAAACTATAAAATATGGAACTCGCACATTTGCAGGCTTCTCTTTAGCAAATATTTTGCTTCCATCCTTACAATTAATAATTGTTTTTCTTTGCAATAATTCAGATTCATCAGTATCACCATCTACATTTCGATCTAAGTCTTGTTGACAGGACCTGTAAAGTGGCGCAAATCTCATTGCAAATTCAGTAAGACACATGTTGTCGTAGTCGCAATTTTGGATTGAATCTGGACGATTTTTGTATCTCGTGAAGATATTTTTGCAATAGCCAGTAGCACGACCTTGATTGTCAAATTCAATCACTCGGTATTGATGTTCAAGTTTAAGTGTATTGAGAAATAAACTTTGTCTTGAATTATGCTTTATTTCCACATGAGCCTCACATGCAGAAACGTGTCGTTCTTTCTATATTCTCATACATAGTTTAAATAATTTTCGCGAAATATTTGTTTCATCACGACGAATTTGGCGAATTGCTTGCGCTACACCTTGATGTAATTCCGTAGGCTCTGCTTTGGATATATACTTAGCAACATAAAATGCTATGGCTTCATTGGACGCACATGGATGTATATGCATGTTTCCTTTCCATAGCTTTAGACGCACATGGATGTATATCCAATCTGTGGGATTGTAATTATTGACCTATGATCTTCTCTACGAAGTTTCAAAACGCATTTTCTACCACCACTTCTAGTGAACTCTTTTGATGAATGAACCACTATCCGTGTTTTTTCACAAACTTGCCTTGAAAAACAAACTCTGCAAGCATTTGATATTGGGTAATTTTTCTTGCATGTGGCTGTGTGCTTACGCATTTGACATTTTTTTTACCAGTGCATACAGTTCAGATTTTTCGTCTGGTAATTCACAAGAACATAATCTGTCTAATTGGGCATTACCTTCGGGTGTTTCAAAAGATGAATGGTTTTCGATCCATAGAACCATATGAAGATGTGGGCTACTTCGGTTTTGAAATTCTATGCGATACCAAAACTCAGTGACACGTCCTCCAAATAGCTCTGTATTGGTTATGATGAACTTCATTAATGCATTCACACGCACCATAAAATGTCGACTTAATATTACAGGATATTTTGCTACTAAAATTTTTGTTTCAAAAACATCAATGCTGGCTGGATCTACATCAGATCTTCCGTCAGCTTTCAAAAGTTCTATTCGCAAATCAAACCAATTAAGATCATTACAACTAAAAGTTGTGAAGTATGTTGGTGGACCTTGACATCTGATTTGGGCTATCAAGTAACTTAATGCTGATCTCCAAAAGTTTATTGATCTCAGTTTATTCATGTACAAGTAGACATCTTCTACTTGCCCATCTGGACCTTTAGTTTTCTTTCCAGAAGCTGAAATCATTAGTTTGACCCTATAATATTCAAACATTCACAATACGTAGAAAAGATATTCTATACATTGGAACCTGGCATCATTGCCTAATATTCGATATTAACATTAGTCTAAAGGTGTTATCTTCACCGGTCTTGGCCCCTTCAGTCCATTCTTCCCACAAGAGGATAGGTAAAACCAGGCAAATTCTTTGGATTTTAATTCATGAGCATCATTCAAAATATGTGTTTTTCGGACTATTTTATTCAAATGTTCGGACATTTCAAGCTCATCCTCAACATTTGGTTGTTCTTGATCAATGGGTAAATAATACTGATGTCTGTACAACAAAATCATTTTGCTGCATTCTGTTTCTAACTTGTGGTTTTTCAGAAACCTCATCAATCACTGCCTTTTGAACCATAACATCCATGTAATCTAACGTGTACTATTCATTGCTTGATCAAGTAGAACGTTTATATATTCTTAGAAGTTCATTATTATTATCACATTCAATAATACAAGCTCTACCATTATTTGCTTTTGATCCCTTTTCACCGTATGAATGAGAATTAGTAAAGTAATATTTGTCGTCATAATGAAACACTCCAAATAATTAAATAATTGTGATCTCGCTATCAATATTCCAGCAATGTGACTATCAAATAGGGCTTGAAGTGCAACTCTTAAAGTTATTCCAAGTTCGCTTCTATTTCCCACTCTTCTCTCGATGTCTTGAAGCAAAACTTGGCCATTCTTCACTTTGTATAGTCTAGCGGTCGCCGATTCTTCTATTTACTTGCTTACCAATTGCTCAATACAGCACGGAGCTAAAGGAATTCTTCCTCTGTCGTCTTTCCACTCTTTCTCAATATTCTGCTAACTCTCCATTATCTCCAGTTACTGAACATTTTTAAAGATTTTCAAGAAATTGTTAAGTACGAAGAACTCTCTTTTCTAAGAAAAGCCTGAATAACAGGAATACTATGCATTGTTACAAATTGAAACTTATCTACATAGCACAAACCTTGCCTTGCATTGTTGGTCATGAGATATACAGGGTCGGCACACATTAATATGACCACATGCTAGTATTCGGAATATCCATCTTTGGCGGCAAGCATAGCAGCTAGTCGACGTGGCAGAGAGTCAATAAGTCCTCGGAAGGTGGTTGCAGGTATATGGGACCGTTCGGCGATCATTGCATCCCGTAATTCCATCAACGTGCCTGGTGGAAGGTCTAGCTTGCGGACATGGCGATCGAGATGGTCTCACAAGTGTTCAACGGGGTTGAGGTGCGGGAAGTTTGGTGGCCATAGGAGTAGCTTGAATTCATCTTCATGCTCCTCGAACCAGTTTTGGACAATTTTAGCAGTATGGCATGGAGCATTGTCCTGTTGAAAGGTGCTATAACCCTGAGGAAACACTGTCGACTTGAAGGGGTGTACCTGGTCTGCGATGATCAGGTAACGAACAGCATTCAATGTACTCTCCAGCGGTATCAGTGGACTCAGACCATACCACGAAAACATCCCCCAAATAGTTACACCTCCCCCATCAGCCTGTCGTCTGCCAACGATAGTGTCGGGATGCCTGTTCTGAGATGCTTTCCGGCGGATTCTCCGTCGTCCGTCCACTCTGTTCACCAGAAACCTTGACTCACCAGAGAAGGCAACCCTTTGCCACTCGGCCGAGTTCCAACGGTGATAGTCTATTGCGAATTGGAGGCGTTTTTGGCGATGAACAGGGGTCAAAATGGGTGCTGTTACCATACGCCTGCTCCGTAGCCCCAACCTCAAGAGAGATCATTGCACTGTCTAGGTGCAGACACGACTAGTGGCTCCACTGTTCATTTGCTGTGTCAGTTGCTCAACAGTGGCACCCCGATTGGTCTTGGCCAGGTGTCGTAACCGACGCCCACCTCTAGGATCGATGGCCCGTGGGGCCCCACAGTTACCTCTTCGGTTGCTCGAAACTGTCTTGTTCGTTCAGTCGCGGTACACCTTCACAACCGCAGCCCTAGAGCAGTTCACAAAGGTGGCCGTTTCTGAAATGCTGCCCCCTTGGCCCGATAGCCAATAATCAACCCCTTTTGGAGGTCCGACAGGTCACTGGCTCTGCCCATGACGGCGACAATTTCTGTGTTAACGGATGCTACTACACGTCTGCTGTTGTCAGCTTTTAATGATATGCAATGATTTGTCATCTACATGCATGGGATGTTCCAACATGTTCGAGGAGAGGTGGTCATATTAATGTGTCCCGACCCGGTATATTGTTGAACCTTGCATAGTGCTGGTGCGTTGTATGTTGACACCATTCTTGATAAATATTGTTGCACTAACTTTGCCTTGCTGAGGTTTTGTGGGTCATGAGTTATTTTTCATTAATATGCCTTACCATAACCATGTATATCGATTTTTTATCAATAATTATTATTTTTTCGAAATCTGAGGTAAAAGATTTATTATTTTTTTCATCAAGATCGAAAAAAAACCTCTAGATTTGTACAAGAAAACACAAACAAACAAACCCACATACCCACAAATCCACAAACATCCTTCTTTATATCTATAGAAAGATTCTCGGTATGTCTGTCTGTCTGTCTATTCGCTATTCATTTCAAAATGGCTAGATGAAATTTTTCTTTGTAATTCCGATAAACCCTGGGAAGGTTTTAGGTAGGTCATGCTGGAGATATCGCGCTTAATGGATATCACACTCTACAATTCGTTACCCCCCCCCCCTCTAAAAGAGGGGAATACGGTTAATTATATAGTGCCACGCCAGTGAATGTGTTACGTTTGTAGTGCCACACCAGTTGATGTGTTAAGTATATAGTGCAACACCAGTTAATGTGTTAAGTATATAGTGCAACACCAGTTAATGTGTTAACAAACTTTCAATCCCCCTTTCCCCCCCCCCCTTTGGATTTTTTGAAAAAAATCTTTTAGATTCATGCATTGTCATCGACTTTACGTATTTTTTTGTACAAGGGGTTGAAATATTGATCACAAAATTTCATCCACCAAACATGAACCAAATGGCGAAAGTTATATAAGCGTTGTAAAAATGAATGTTTGTTTGTTTGATTGTTTGTTTGTTTGTGTGGACCGTATGCATTCCTATACCATTCATCTGATTATGTTGAAACTTTGCACACTAGGTCTTCAAAGAAAAAGGAAGGTCTCTGTGTACTTGAGATTTTTCAAAATATAATTCGTTTTTCCCCGACAAAATTCGAATTTCTGGTGGCTCCGCTCATGATAGTCCCTGTCTCCTGCCGCCATCCTTTAAGCAAATTAGGAAGACTCGTCTTCAAGTGCTGTCATGGCCGAAAACGAGTGTTGGAGATGCAAACGTGTCAAAACATTGGGAAACTGTTTTTTTAGTTCTTTAATACGCCGGCCATAGAGTGATAGGTTTCCTTGTTTCTAAACTTTACTTTTTCTTTTTATTCTAATTCGCAATTTTTCGAATATGGTTTCACTTTCAATTTTGTGTCGAACATCTTTCAGATAGGTTTTTCTATTTCAGTTACGTCTTTTTGATTTATGCTTGCTTTCAACGCAAGAGGAAGGCCACTGAGGGTAATGGCAACTTCCTTTTTCGGGATATCGGATAATCTCTCCAATGTTATTGCTCAATACGTAACGGAAACGAAAAATTCGTCCATTGCCTTTTAAACTCATCTTAAAAGTTGGAATTTTTTTTTTTTCGCCAACAGATGAAGTCACATTCAAAACGAGGCTACACTGCATTGAAATTTAAATGGGAACCACCAGGAATATGTTGCTCTAATGGAAAAGTTAAGCTGCCGCCACTTAAAGAGCCGCCAGAACCACTGTTATCTTAATTATATGGTAACACAGCAGATTCCAGACATTTCCTAAAAAATATAAGGGCATACAATTCAAGCTTCCAAATGACATCGTTTGGCGCATCATCAATAGTGCAAGAAAGTGGATTCATGCCTACTTTTAAGGTTCAGGGTCAAATTTACTACAGAGCTGGAACACTTCTTCTCCTTCCAAGTGAAAATCCAAAATTTTTTCAAGTTTATTTCATGTGGGATGAAATATTAGAGGCTGATCAAAGATGTGCTAATAAATCTGGCGTGCTACAATACATCGTTTTAAGTCTGCAGAGACTATTTCATTCGTACAACCACCTGGTAAAAATGTTTAAAACAGCATTAGAAAGGATGCTACAGACGAGTACAAAGTAGTCATATAGGCAGACAAGAGGCCAACTGGTGAATATGAACGGCGTTTTAACGCCCCAACTATTAACGATGTAGCCATACTCATGGTTGATCTAGAAGAGTACGATATCCGTGACATAATTGTTCAGAGACGAAGCAAAAATTTACTGAGGATTCCAGAAACACACCATTCACATGATGCTCTGTACTATTGTCACGAACATGCGCAGTAGAAGAGTGTGAGTGTACAATAGTTACGTGAAGAAGAAGCGTACATTTATTAATTACTTTATAACCATTGATTTTAATTCCTCATTTAATTAATAGTACAAATAAGATTGATATATTATGAGGGGAGTCCGCTCACTTAAGGTGATGTGGTACTCCTAACAAATAATGAATGGTTAAGGGAGAATTCTACTAACACGTGAAAAATCCCCCGCATAAGAAAGCGAGAATTTCCTGCTCACAAAAAATAATTTAAGTATTGGAAAAGGCGGGTGTCACGTGTCAATCTGATCGAGAAAGGATCGGTAGGCATAAGTAGGTAAATAAATAAATAGATTTATTCAAAGGTAAAAGTTTACACAGTGGAATAATGCTTCTCAAATATACAATGCTGAAGCAAATTGTAAAGTGATAAATCAATGCAAAATCAAAGTTCGTATCTTACTTCTGAGTATCGCAAATGAGCGGGGCTTAGAAACTTATATTTAAGGGGCATTGTTGAAGCTGGGTCCCTGCTTGGTGTTTACTTGTTAAAAAGACCTCGGAATCGAGCAAACAAAAGAGAAATCTACGTGACGTGGACAAATCATGAAAAATGTAAAATAAAATAATTTTGAATGTCTCTGCCGAAATTCTAAAGGACAGCTGGGTAGACTGCAATGGGTTTTGCAGGAAATTCTGAATTACCAAGATTCAGGACCCACTTACGCTGCCTCCCGAACTCTGACAGAGTTACTAATTAAAAAACGGCCAGTCTATCAGAGATGCACGCCTCATCTTTGGTGAATAGACTTCGATAGACTCCGACAGACTGAATCTCTCCTCTCAGGATTGCATAGTGTCATGAATAAATATGTTGCAAACTAAAGAGTAGGCGCAGTGGAATGTACATTCAATGACATAAGGCGAAATTGAAAAGAAGAAACTTTTTTTTATTACGGACAAATAATAAATTGTAATAACTAAGATAAACCTTAAATCTAAAGATTATTAAACAACACACTTTTAAGGCGTGATCTTCACACCAAAACAAAAGCCTTCTAGGCCCAGACATTAAATGGATTAAACTAAGAACGCACTAATGGAAAACACTACACACTGCACACTTCGTGGTTAACGAAACCAGGGGTAAGAAACTATCTTAACCACTAAATAAAAGATTGACGGGCAGTATGCCACAGTCGAGGAAAACACCACACTTTGATGCGGAGGCAGTAATAAACACCTACTTGCACATATGAGCTTTATAGCTATTCTTACATACAATGGCGAAGGAGAACTCTGTTGATCCTCCGCAAACTTTCGAGCTCTCAAAATATGATACGAACACTTGGCTCGAAAAGACACAAATGTAAAATAAACACAAAACATGTAGTCGTTATAAAGAAGTCTTAGTCGGGATAGAATGTCACAGGTCAGTAGGACTTATGGCCGCTCACCAGGTTGAAAACAGACCGCAACCAAGGATATGTTCTACAAAAATAGAATATCCGTTTAACGTGAAATGGGAACGAGGAAAATGAAGGTGAACAGCGGGGCTTAAATTAAAACGTGAAAGTTTAATGAATTAGAACAGGAATGCTCTATCGTCTCCTCTTCACTATTACAAAGCCCATGTCATGCGCAACGTAAGTCGACAGCCCACATGGCCACAAACCTTGCACAAAAGAAGTGTAACGCAG
Source organism: Rhysida immarginata (assembly GCA_023313115.1). Lineage (NCBI taxonomy): Eukaryota > Metazoa > Arthropoda > Chilopoda > Scolopendromorpha > Scolopendridae > Rhysida > Rhysida immarginata. The sequence goes on from JAHWFO010015411.1 coordinate 119,906, forward strand.
CTCGTAAAACTGGAGCTCGGGAAAAGTTGCTAAAGCCTGTTGGGCGCACAAACCTAAGTGAAAATTAGCACTCACCAGGTAATTGACGCCAGTTCTAACAGTCCAATGCGGAAGCTCAGGAATTTGCACGGCTCCGGTCGAAAGAAGTATCTCAGCGATTGATTTGCCACGTAGGCACGTTGAGGACTACGTCGTAGCGGGGTTCTCCTTGTTCACCACGCCCACCGGTGCACAGGGCTCGTCGCCTGGCGGAGATATTGTCGATGCAACCTTCGCTTGGCCGCATTCCTTCCTATCACTCGAAGACGCCAACACGCTGCCGTCCCTTGATATCACATTGATCGGGCTCCTCGATTCCTCCTTTCGTCTGCTCACCACGACTCCACTAAGACCAACTCCTCGATGTCGGTTCTCAACGTCATCCTCACGAAATTCCCGCTCTCGCCTCCCATTCGTCCTTTGGCGCTGACGTTGTTGACGACGAGATCTACGTCGCCTCTCTTTCCTACCCGACGCATAGAAAATGCGAGTGGGAAAGGGCTCGATTCCGTCACTGGAATTCATAATGGCATCGGAATTCCGTGACACATAGTTAAAGGAGGCTGGAAGCGTCCAAGAATCACGTGACAACCTTGAGACGTCACATGCTAAATCTGAGGGATCATTCAGAGTGGTCAATCTGAGTTTATTTGGGCCTCCTTCCCCTCTATCCTGTCAGCCTGTCTGTCTGCATCTTAGAATCGCCGAGACCCCTTGGGTCACTGGCTGAATAGCTCGAAGCAATTAGGGTCTCCTCCCACACATTCCAGAGGATAGTTCCTCGTTTATTTCTTTTTATTTAACCCTCTGCGTTTTCATAATTTGTTTTTGACTAAAAGCTTTATCACAATAACTACATTTAAATGCCCTTTCACCTGTATGCCTTATTTCATGGTCGGTTCGTTTGTATAGGGATGCACTGCTTTCCTAAAATGTGTAATAAACTTGTCAAAGAATGCTAATGGATTCGGGAAAGTTAGTTTCTGCTGGGTGAATGCCTATATATCACCGGGAGATAGACTCAACCCTGTTCCTTGCAAAGGAGAAGGGAAACCAGATGTCTGACTGGTCATAACCAATTTATAGACATCGTTCGTCCAGAAAACTAACTGAAAAACTTATATATCCCAACTTAGATTTCATTTAGAAAGGTTTTAATAAAACATATCCGACTTAGTAATAACCTCTCCTTTAAATATAAGCATGCTGATATTAATAAATTAAGATTAGACCTGATGATTAAGGAATATATTCTGCACACTATTTATTTATTTTAATTAATTGGGACATAACTATTCCGAATTTTATTTCCACATCTTGACTATGCATATTAATTAATTAAGTGTGACCATACAGTTTGTTTGATTGTTTGTTACTTCATAACTTCTGAACCGGGCAACCCCAGAGGACGTCGAAGACCCGGAGAGTGTCATAGGCTTGGTCGTGTTCACTTCCGACCTCCCATTGGCCTCCTACGTTCTTCTAATCGATATTCAGATGGCAACAATATCTAAAAAATAGGAGATATCTCACCAACAATATGCATGGACCAACAAAACAAGGCAAAGTTTGTGCCAACAATCAGCAAAATGCCTTTTTCTCAACAATCGGCTGTTTGTGTTTCTATGTTGCGTTAACTAGGGCTGATATTAAATGCTTGCTTTATGGAGGCTTTAAATTTTAAGGGGATTAATAATAATTACAAAGACAGCTTAAGTTGGGCAGATGCCGTAAGCGGTAAATATTTTGGGGCTGTTAAACTGAAGTTAGAAGCTTCAATTTTGGAGCCCTCAAAATTTACTGCTATTTGATTTTAATAATTAAAGCTTCCTTCCATAAAATAAATAAACTTACTTATAATTACTTAATTACCTGATAAATGATAATCTTTTTATATTTTTATAAGACTCGGGGCCCCATGGTTTCGCCCACGCACTGTTTTGCTTCAAGTGATGAATGCCAAGTTTGGCTTCAAGATATCCAGAGCAAAGTGCTAATGCACAATATATTATCAATTAGTGTATGGCCCAGCTGAGATTGTTGAAATTGCTAAACACAGACACAAACAATGGAAAAATGGAAATAGATAAGTCTAATAAATATTATTATCAGAAAATGGAAAATTAATCAAATATTATTTGTTAGAAACAAACGATCATATACATCCATGAAGAAAAAAACCAAGCCCCATAGAAGGAACTGAAGCCGGCTATCGAGCACCAGATGAAGAGGAGTAGGCCATGCTTCAGCGCAGTTTTCGAAATCGTGCGAATTTTCACGCAATGACCAACAAAGTGTTACTGTAGTTACATGGGAATAGATGCATTAAATCGAAACTCCCTTTGCTTTAAAGCTAGCCATTGCTCTAAAAGATATCTTAGCACCCTGGTAGAGCAAACAATACTGAGTGAATATGGGTATCCATTGTATCGTCGAAGTTCACCATATAAGGGCGAGTTCACATCTAAAGTATGATTACGTTGCCAAGAAATTATTTAGGCTAGGGAAGTCATTCTCGTCGAATTTTGGAATTGTTGAATATTTAGATGAACAAATGATTTTTTTAAGTCAATCTTTTATGACTTCTTATTCTCTATCGGTAATTCGCAAGTTTAGAATAAGTCAATCTGCAATAATGAACGATATACACTCACTTCCAAAAGTTAAGCACGGAGAGGTAAAATGCCAAAAAATGGACAAGCACTGCTTTGATTGACAAGAAATGGTGAAAGTAAGTATCTCTATGTCTATTCATGAAACAAAACAAAGAATTACATGCAGAGATTAAAAAAAATATTGAATTTACATAAATTATAAGATGATGACATATTTGCGTCATTAACGAAATGATGTTTAAATGCAAAACAAACAACAAAAAAGACATTAATAGGGTATGTGAGCACCCCTCAACGCCATACAAAGTGTACAGCGTGTGATCATGCTTGTTACGAGGTGATCAACCACCGCAGAGTCCAGTAATAGCCATTCCTCCTGTAGGGCAGTTTCCAAATCGTTAAGAGTGGCTGGAGGTGGGAAACGTCTACATACAGCACGGCCGAGGGCATCCCAAAGATTTTCAATGGGATTAAGGTCCGGCGAGTAAGCCGGCCACTCCATACGCGCAATCCCCTCACTCTCCAGAAAGTCGTCAACGATGGCAGCTCTATGGGGACGGGCATTATCGTCCATTAAAACGAAAGAAGGACCAACTGCTCCAGCGTACAGTTTCACAATGGGGTCTAGGACTTCATGTCGATACCGTACAGCCGTCACAGAACCTCGCCTGTAGATGTGCAGGTCGGTGCGATATCCCAATGCAATCCCTGCCCAGACCATGATGCTTCCGCCGCGGAATGCGTGATGTTCGATGATGTTCTCGGGCCGATTGCGTGTGCCTTGTTCCCTACAGACCCTTACACGCTTATCATCGGGTTGTAGGGCAAATCTGGACTCATCTGTGAACATAACGTTGCCCCAATCCGACACAGTCCAATTCACATGCTGGCGGCACCACTGTAATCGTGCCTGTCTGGATTGGACGGATAAAGGAACACAAACTCGTGGTACCCGGGCGTACAGACCATTCATGTGTAGCCTTCGACGAACAGTAGTGGCAGATATCGTCTTACCAATGGCCGCTGCAACCATAGATGTCACCTGTGTGGAGGTCGATCTTCGATTCCGCTTGGCTACAACAGCAATATAGCGATCTTCCGAGGGGGTCGTAACCCTTGGACGACCGGCTACAGGTCTTCGGACAACTGTTTGGCTGGTTTGGAATTGTTTCCATAATCGTGAAATGACGGAATGATGAACGCCGAAGAAACGAGCAACATCTGTGATAGACTGTCCTGCTTCAATGCGTCCAACAGCCCGCCAGCGTTCAGAATCTTCCATTCGTCTTCTGGAAGCCATAGAAACACGTCTAGCTTGAAAACAAATCTTACGAATGTTCTAAACACCTTATATGCAACTCCTATAACCCTTCACAATGTCGGCTTCTTATACGACTGCCTGTTTTGCATATTTCTCGACGCGAAATTGTGATTGGCTGTCACCTATCATATTTGCATACTTCCTTCTACATTTGGAGCAAATTTTAGCATCTATTAAAGATTGGCTTACGGAAGTTAATATTTTTTTCCCCGTGCTTAACTTTTGGAAGTGAGTGTATTTTTTTAAATAATGGACATTTATCATAAACATTTTAAATTATTATATCTTCTCTTCCCATGGGCTAAATGTAGTAAACCAAAGCCTACATGTTGTAACAAGCTCTTCCAAACTCAAATATGTGGCGAGCGAAATAGGAGAACTACAACCACAGCCAGGGCTGAAGAAACATCAGAGTGTTTTATTTTCATTCTATTCCTTTCTCTTTTGAAACCACATACATTATTCTACACATACGTAGAAGTCGGATAGAAACTCAGATTTACGAAAACATAGAGAAAACATGTTTTCTTTAATCTGTTTTAGAACTGCTAGAAGGCCACAGTTAGAGAGCACCATATATTGGGAGCATTTTAAAAGAATTATTTTCGGTTTTCAATATCATTTTTACTGTATTAATTCTAACCTTTTTTCATGAGTTCATTTTCATGGTTTATTCACATTCAGATATTGCAAAATTCCATCAAAAAAGAAGCCCGAGCAACGCCGGGTATCTCAGCTAGTAATTAAAATATATCCACAAAACTTTATCGCCGATAATTAAAGTTTACTCCATGTACCCAAACGAATTTTATTCATTACGCACAAGGCCCCCAACATTCTTAACAATGTACGCACGTAGGCCCAAGGTAAAAATAACAATTAAGTCCATCGAGCTTCGTCAAAAGTTCTCTTTAATGCAGTAACATTAAGTTTTTGAATTGCTACTATAAACTGTAATCTAAAGTTCCAATCGTTCATAAAAGTGTAGCAAGAAGAATTAGGTAAAGCAAAACTGCTACCAAAGAACGTGAATGGTAAAAACTGGCAGAACCTATGATGTTACTGGCAGTGCTTTCCCTCCCAGTTGGCTCCCTCGGACGGGGTATTGGCAACATTACAAATTTTTGAACATACAAAGCAGTTACGTGAATTAAGAAAATAATTTTACGATATAATTATATAAAAATAAAAAAATTAAAGTTATACAAATAAAATACTATATCTTCTCCATATTTTAGCAAATTTTTAGAGTTATTTTTATTATTAGAATTTTTTTTAATACACAAGTATATGAACTGTATATTATTTATATGAAGAGGAATTTTATTCCCTATTTTTTCAGTGGAATTTTTCATAGAAAATTATAATATAATAATTTCTAAATATAATTTCAAGAATAGATGATAAATCTACCTTCTTCTGTTTGTCATAATATATTCACAACACAACGTAATACAACATAACATATACAATACCAGTATAGTATATAAATAACAACAAAAAGGAAAAATTAAAGATTATGCAAATTTGTAAACAATTACACTCATAAACAAGCTGTAGATATCTGACATGGTGTGAACTTTTTCTACTGTAGTTTGTTATGCTGATTTCAAATCTGAAAACCGTTTGTCTTTATCACCTCAGGTTTTGAAGATTTCGCCATTTTATTAACCAAATTTTCAGCACAAACGCAAGTCTTCAGTTAAGAAATATTAACCAAATGTATCTTAAATTAAGTTTATATTGTTTTAACACCATGTATGTCATGTCAGATTCATTAGAACTCATTGGTACAATAAATTTTCCAGTTAAAATTCTGTCTGTCAGTTTATTGCCTGCATACAATGGTAGACTTATATAAACCATTCATTTCAAATATCTAAAAAACGAAAGGTGATAGAGAGAAAAGGTTTGCGTATTATGAATCAGCATGCTTTAATTACCTAAGGACAACGGTTGAATACCAAGTTATCCACAAAAAGGTTTTTTTTGTTTATGTGTGTTATTAAAAAAACATGTCGAAATGCTGTAAAATGTGAAAAAAAAAATAAAAAATGAAAATGTACTAACCAGCACGTGTTACGATTTTAAATGCGTAACTTGAAAACTACTCGTTGGAATTCGATAAATCTTTAACGGTGTAGAGAGTTTTATGTACCCTATTATTCCTCTAAAATTAATTATTCTAGGCACTGCGAATAATTCCTGAGTTATTAGAGAGGTTCAGCACCACATAAACGCGAACGTGACGCGAACGCGTGTGACGTTTCTAGTCTGAAATGACGTAGCTTTTTCATTGTTTAACGTTGTAAACAATGAAAAAGCTACGCAATTTAAGATTGGAAATGTCACTCGCGTTCGCGTCACGTTCGCCTTTACGTGGTGCTGAATCTCTCTATTAAATTTATGATCTTGGTGGCGGCATTTTTATTTCTGTTCATATCTCAGTTAGCATTCAAATTCAGACCCACATTGTTTTACATTGTAAAAAAAAAATGTTCATTCTGGTCACCTCCGTCATTGCTTACAGTTGTACACACTTTTTCAGAATCACCCTGTATATAGAATTCCATCATTTAATAGGCCGAGGACAAAGGATTTTTTCAGATCACGCACTTCCTTTGGAAGGAAAGTAAAGCCGTTGGTCTCGTCTAGTTGTTTGCTGGATGCACTTTAAAGAACCCTTGCGAGGGAGAATTTGCGGCCCCTATAAAGCCGTCCTGAAATGACCATAGCAGTTAAAAGGGACATTAATATCAAACAAACCAAACCAACCATCATTTAATGGAATCTCTTTTTTTCTTGTCTTTTTATTATTTTTTTTTGATGATTTGGGATTCTTTAAAATGTAGCAAATTCTCGATTTCTCTGTAAACGTCGAGTTTCTACTGAAGCACATATGCTTCCATTTCTGGAAATAATGAATTCCTAAAAGTGAGATTTTTCTTTGTATACATATCTAGCCTATTTGTTTATAGCATGAATAAATTACAAATTTCAAAAATTTAAAACATTTTTTTTAATATAGTCTACAATAAAACTTCTACTTTAACTTCATATTCGTTTGCCCTCCTAATATTACTAAAAATAAAAAATATATAACAAAACAACTTTTTTATATTTTATCCCCTTTCAACGATTTCTGAGTTTTTTTCTTTTAAAAAATATTAACTTTTGCTTTAAAAAGTGCATAAAAAGTAAAAAATAATTTTCTGGTACCTCAAAATAAGATTTCATAAAAATAAAATCGACAAATGGTTAGCAGGGAGTAGTTTTAAGGTTTTAGCATCATATGTAATATGATAAAACTCAATTAACGACGGTACAGATGCAGTCTGTATATATGTCAAACGCCATAACTTTTGAAAGGATTGACCTAGAGGCTTGAAATTAGGTACACACGTAAGTCCTATACAGAGGACGGTGCGAAAAATAAAGCGAATCCTGTAGGGTTGTCCGGGGGCCCTCAGGGGCCACTTGTATGAAATTTAAGTTCCTTTTTATCTTTTGAACAAAGAGTCCTAAATTCCTGAATTTCGTAAATTTGTAGTGCGGTTCTAAATTAAGAAAACCAATATAGAAGAAAACTGATATAAGCCTCTAGAACCCCACTGGAGGTCCTGAGGATCTAATTTAATTGAAGGTACAACATTTGAACGGAACAGCCTAGGAGGATAAAATTTTGTATCTTTATAGTGTTGTACTAAAAATATAGCAAATATACAAGAAATATGATTTACGCCTGCGAGGCCCCGCCATTGCATTTGACAAATTTGTGCCCCTCCAATTATTATAGTCACGAGCCACTACTACTCGTTACATTGTCATGCTGAAACCCTTACATCATTGGATAGCGATGCCTTAACTAATTTTTTTCATTTTAAAATTTAATATAAAACACATGCTTTATTAAAGGACACTGAACGTTGGAAATGCCATATTAATAGCATCATCTGCTATTCTTCTTGAGAATTGAAGCGGGCACATGATCCCAAGTTTCTTGATTTTACACATAGTTTCCTCCTCTAGGGTATATCTATCTCCATCACTATTACCATAAAATCGATGAAATTCCTTGACGAATTCTTGAATCGTATTCATCGATGGACAATGCGCATTCTTCTGTAACGAGGGTTCGGGCTCCTGCCGGCATATACAGGACCATCATGCAGCGATTCTTGGGAAGAGAGCAATTCCTTATTAAAAGAAAACTTTCTTTAACTAAGAGCATTAAAACTACGCCCATTAGGCTCCTTAATACAGGGTGATTCAGTCAATTTCTGACCATTTCAGTACTATGATTTATTGACCCATTAATGTTTACAAACTTAGCATTTCAGTATGAGTTTTTATTCCCGTGGAAAAGTCTTGATGGTATGCTCAATGTGGCCACTACGAAAGTTTTGAGCTCTCGCAGCCGAATGGTGAAGTTGTTCATAACTCTATCCAGAATTTCTACATCCACAAGGGTGCAGAGTCGACGATGCTTTGTCGCAGCTGATCTAGGGTTCTTGGTGCTGTAGTGAACACACTGTCTTTAAGGAACCCCCAGAGATGTAAATCACATGGGTTTAGGTCAGGACACGTAGGGGGCCAAAGAAAACCACCCCCAAATCGATCTGGAAACCTGTTTGAAATAACACGATTTCCGAATTTCTGATTGAGAAAGTATCACTTCATTAGTGGTGTGAGGCCTAGCCCCATCCTGTTGAGACCATTGATGTCGAAGCGGTATACGCCTCCTTCGCAGCTCGGGGATGAAGAAGGTTTCCAACATGTTAAGACGTTACGGTGTTAAGGCCTGTGACGTTACGGTGCCCTCAAAAAAGAACGGACCAATAATGCTTCTTTTGGAAATCGCGCACCAAGCCATAACCTTTCGTGGATGCAGAGGTGACTTATGGATCTCATGAAGGTGCTAAGAACCACATAAACGAACGTTGTGTTTATTAATGTCACCTGACAGATGGAAGAAGGCCTCATCTGACACCCACAGTTTGTCCACAATGTCCTGATTGGCTTCCATTTCTGCTCCAAACTCTATCGCAAATTGTTGTCGCTTCTGTCTTCCAGTGTCTGTTAACTCCTGATAAACATGGATCTTATACGGGAATAGGTGTAAATCCTTTCTCAAAATTCGGCACGTCGTGGTATACGACAGCCCTTCTTCAATGGATAGGCGGCGAACAGATTTTTGGTAGGGGAATCGACCAACCTTGTGCGAACATTTTCGACAACTTCGGCCGTTCGAACACGAGCTTAGCTCCCGCCTTTTTTCTTGCCTTTAACACATCCAGTGGCACGAAATTGCTTGACAAAATCCGTGATTGCTTGCCTGCCTGGTGCGTCTCGACACTTATACTCCTTCCGGAACTTTCTTTGCACGGTTACAGGTGATTTTGTCTCGAAATACCATTCGACAACCTTGCATTTCTGCTTTGTTGATAAAGCGGGCGCCATTTTTCAACAATACGATTTTCATGCAGCGCCGTTGCAACAATACAAACTCCAACTATTTAGAAATTCGACATGGCGCTCATATTCTTTCAATTGTTTATCCCTAATGCACGTCATTCTAGTAAAATGGTCAGAAATTGACTGAATCACCCTGTAGAAAAACGCTCAACGGGAATGCATGTATAGGCTCACTGCACGCTCCAGATGGCGCACAGGTGCACAGCTTTTTGCGCTCTCTGGTGACAGTATTCGAAGTTTCTGCAAAACAAACAGTCTCCTACTTTTTTAGAGGCAGTTAAGAACGATATGGTAATTAGTAGGAGAGAAGTTTAGTTCAATTGAAAATGCAATAAACAAAACAAAAAAATATATACAAAGTGTGCAGTAAAATTAATTTTTCTTATCATTTAATTCATTTTTTGAATTGCACAATAACCTTTTGAAATAAAATTTATACATTCAATTTCATAGGAAACAGTATCAATTTGTCCTCAAGTCTCAACTGATGCGTGTATGGATTCATGTCGAAGATGCTTTTGACAATTGACGGCAGCATATTGAAAACATCCATTGACACACCACATACTTCTTCACTGTCCAAAAGGGCTGAGTAGCCTGAGAAATCGCAGTTCTGTGATTTGGATCAGGCAGAGATTTTTTCAGTGATTTGATTGCCCGTATTTGAATATTTACACAGCTGCCACTATGAGTTGATGTGAATGTATCAAGTTGCACATCTGCATCAACGGTTACGGACAACTCGTCATTTTGCGTATCAATCTGAATAATAAAAATTGTTTATTCGAATCTGGGCTAACAAGTTCGAATTAAATAAAAAATGAATGGGTGTAAGTTGCATCTCAATAAATGGTTGTTATCACAGTCTACATGAATCTGCTAATGTCCAGTTGTTGATGGTACCACATCAGATAGTTGAGAGTTGTTTCTTCTTCTAACTCTTGTGCAACAGTTGAATTTTCACATACTTGATGCTATGTTCGCATCTTTCCCTTGACTGTTCTCTCTTTTGGGCCGTCAACACTAAATAATATATCGATTAAATTATAAAACATGAAAAATGATATTTCACCAGAATTCTCCACTCGTGCCTATTAAATCTAGTCAAAACTGATTATTGCTTCTGTATGCTCCTGCATTATGCCTTCAGTATGCTTCAGGGAATACACAGGGTGCATAATCACAGCTGTCAGGATGCCACACAGAACGACCTCCAGCAAAATGTTTTAAAAATTAAAATCAAAGTTTTAAAAATAGAAATCAATAAAATATTTAATAGTATAAAGTAATGTCATGTAAGTCATTATTGTAATCTCGTCTGCAGTATATTTTAATATCCTAATTTTTTGTAAAATTTCTAAATTTTAACACTTTTTCTAGTGAATATAACTACGAGCGATCATTATTACGCATTGGCTCTGTAGATCATTTAACCTTGAATAAGGTAGGTAGCATGTTTAAATGTATTTAATTTTCATTATTCACCCTTTTCAATAGCACCCTTGTGAATCACATGGAGAATACCCCAATTTTCAATGCGAATGATTTGCCCACCTTCTTTGTGTAACCTTATGAAAGTGATGCAGTCAGTACATGTTGGGTCACCCTTTACAACAACGACTGCTGTCAACTTCAGGCAATGGAATCGGTTCGGAGTTGCTGGGGTGATGGCTGGGCGGTCATGATGATCGGAGCACGTAGGCCACTGCACGTCTTCAATCGTGGAATACTAGAGTTCCTTTACATGGACGATAACGCTCGTCCACACGCACGAGCCACATTGCGGAGGAGTATCTGGAACAAGAGTATATACAGCGTATGGATCGGTTGCTTTGTTCCCGATTTCGATTCCCATTGAGTACGCATGGAATATCCTCGGCAAATGTGTTGATTTTGTGCTACCACTGCCTATGCCAAGAGCTACGACTAGTGCTCAGTGGTTAATCAGTGGGTCTGGCACTTATTTTCCCTCCAATTTTTCTTCTTTTTATGCCAGGTATATGTAAAATGCAATTTTCTCTAATATTGTATGATTCTAGAAGGAGTATCATAATTTTCGGACGTGTATTATTGCAAAATAAAACGTTTTTGGAGGGTAATTCTTCACATAGATGTTCGGATACGCTAGGTCATATAGTGTATGATTATATACAACCGGCAAAAAATGCAACACATGAAATTAGTGGGCCATATAAGGAAATTGCACAAGATTATTGTGTGGATGGCATACAACATTTGATTTAAATTTCAACACAATATTTGAACAGGATACTGGTAGAGGGTGTCTCAAAATCCCTCGACTGGAAGAATGGTTCATCCGTAATTCACATAAAATCATCACTGTTGTAACTAGAGACGTTTGTAAAGAGAGATTTGGAATTAGCTTCTACTACCTGTAATGCGTTTCATGATTACCGGCATGCAAGAGGACTCATCGATGTTGCTCAGGCATTCAGATAGCGCAGTTCTAGTAATTTCAGTTTCGAACAAGAAATGGGAAGAACTTGTGTGTCTGTTTAACTTCCTACTGGTATAACGTGGTACTGTCCGGTGACAGTAACTGCTTAAAGTCTGCTCGTTTTCATCGATGAGATTTTATCTTCTAATGTATTTCCTGACATAAAGAACTGCAATTAGTTCATTTCCATATGTAAATGAACTAATCGCATTCTGGGAAAGCAGTAGGTAAAGATTTGTTTTAAAAAGTTCACTTGATGTACTTTTCACATGTGTAAAGTTAAACAAACAGTATGAATCGTTTTACATGGAATGATTATGCAGACATGCATCTGTGTCTCGGTGCTATGAAGCAAATGGTGGTCATTTCGAACAATTACTGTAAAAGTTATTACAGTAGATTGCTTGTGTTATTTGTTAAAAATAAAATAATCTAAGCTACCAACGCACACTGCATCCCGATGTCATTTGATTGTTCAATGCAGTATTGTAAGTAAACGGAGCTGCGGGGACCCCATGTTCATATAACAAAAAATACTTCTTAGGACCTCTTCTATCATCTCCCAAAAAATCTGTACTCAATTCAAAAACACCCTGTATATCAAGAATTGATGACGTATCTTTAACTATTTATCATTGGTACTAAAATAAGTTCCATTAAGGACTCTCTATCAATTTGTGCTCAGATATTTTAATTATTTTCCACCGCAAAACTTTATTATTTATTTGTATCCAATAGCAACTCCTTGCGATTTGTTTAATCTAATGCTTGTTCAAAATTCTTAGACTTTAAATAAATTTCCTTTGAAAAGGATTTTGTTTAATTCCCCTTTCCTCCTACAAATCTATTCACTCTGCTCGAAAATAAACATTACATTAAAGCTCTTAAAACAATTAAACCTTTTGTGCAATTTCATTAAATCTGACCCAATTATTCCATGAGTTGCAATTTTATTTGCTGGCAGTGTACGATTATGCTGTCAAATCTCCATGCAATTTATCGGGTCTTTAAAAATTCATTTCCTGGTGTATTGAATCACAAAGAGATTATTATGATTCTCAAGAAAATAAATTGACAAATTTATTCGATTAGACAATGATTTAAGTATTTCACTTTGGGGCCTGAGAAATCTGTTAAGCTTAACATTACTATGCTATAATTGAAGAATATAGATAATGTAAATCTTTTCTCTCTATTTCCTTAAAGTTTTACCCATATGAAAAATTTATATTTGGTTATATGATCAAATTTAGGTTGTGTAAGATTATCTTCCTCACACGTTTATAAATTTCTAATTCAGATTTCTTTCTTTTCTAGTGGTACAAATCAACATTTTTTCCCAACAAGGATGTGTAAGTATATTTTATTTTTCCGGATCTCAAATTTAATCGCTATTGTACATTAGTTTGTTATGTTATATATTAATTTTAAATAATGTTATAGCTAAATTCGTGTGTGTTTTTGAATAGACCAATCACACACTGCCCAACAATTAGAAATATTTGTTTAAATATGTATTAGGCTCCGAATTATAGCATATATGCCGGTTGGCATAGATTCAATAACGTGTGAATATCTTTGGTAATTTTGGAAGACCATTAGCATTCACAGACAACCCCTTAGATCTGGCGGAATTGGACGAGGATTTTGTAGTCTTGTATGTCATTCCAACATGTCCTAAACAGTATCTGGACAATTGCCACCTGGACAACCGCCACCCGGACAACTACCACCCGGATAACTGCCACCTAGGATAATTGCCACCTTGGACAATCGCCACCTAGGATAATTGCCACCTAGGACAATTTCCACCGAGGCTAATTGCCACCTAGGACAATTGCCACCCAAAATGCTCCAGACGAGAACTCTAATTTAATGAGAATGTTTTACTTTAAATTTTGAACGAAGTTTTAAACTGAAAATTTGAAATTTCAAATTACAATGCAAAATATGAAAAATAAAAATTTTTCACATAGAGGGTAATACCGAGATTTAGTGACAAAAATGTTGAGGTAAATATAAATAAAGAAAATACTACCAAACCAACCCCCACCCCCCCCCCCCGGGCCCCCCCCAGTGACAAAATGTGCTCATTTTATGAAGGTCACATTTTAATATTTAGGTTATGAAATTTTTTTTATAAGTCATAACCTCGGCTATTATCCCTCAAATTTTCGTTCAATCATTATGGGATACCCTGTATATGTTTTAGTTTGAACTTTTAAAAACTTTCATATAAATATAAAAAAGATGGATGGCTACTGAAGAAGCTAGAATTGAATAATCTATCCCCGTGATTAAATCTGCCCGACCATGATTTAATTACATAATTTAAAGAATTGTACTATCCAATGAACCCCAATTTACCACATGAACTAACCAATGAACTATTATCATTGTATGAAGCTTTAACATAAAATCAGAGTGAATAGAAGGGGGAATTTACCCCTTTCTATTCACTATGGTAAAATCTACCCCGTAGGAATTGTACTCCCCCCCCCCACACCCACCTTTTAAAAGAGTAGGCCATAAACTTATATGCTATAATTTTATGTAATTGAAAACGAGGAATGGAGTTTAATGAAGAATTCAGCACAAAATAGGCACATTTTGTCACCGACCCCCCCTCCCCGAAGGTTTTATTTTCTTTATTAGTATTTTCTTTATTTATATTTACCTCAATATTTTCGTCACTAATTCTCTCTATTACCCTCTAAGTGAAAAAATTTTATTTTTCATATTTTGCATTGTAATTTGAAATTTCAAGTTTTCAGTTTAAAGCTTCGTTCAAAATTTAAAGTAAAACATTCTAATTAGAGGTCTTGTCTGGAGCATTTTGGGTGGCAATTGTCCTAGGTGGCAGTTATCCGGGTGGCAGTTGTCCGGGGGGCACTTGTCCTAGGTTGGCGATTATCCTAGGTGGCAGTTATCCGGGTGGCAGTTGTCCTGGGGGCAGTTGTCCGGGGGGCAGTTGTCCGGGTGGCAGTTGTCTGGGGGGCAGTTGTTCGGGTGGCAGTTGTCCGGGGGGGCAGTTGTCTGGGTGGCTGTTGTCCAGGTGGCAGTTGTCCTAGAACTGTCCTAAACATTCTCTATAGGATAGAATAGGGCTCTGATGTAACTAGGGAAAATGACGGAAATTAGGTGAGTACCATTACTGAACCAATCGTGTGACAAGAACAGTAGAATTATGGTCCATGAAAATGCCGGCACATTGGGGTTGAAATGCAAGAATACATGATGGTATTTGTCAATAACAGTTTTTAAGTAGTTCGTGGAATGCACCAACCTTCCATGAATATCAGAGGCTTAGTTTCCAACTTTCAGAAAAATCCATTACTAACAGAACATTCAATTCTATCTATAAGGATGATATATTGTTCGCGAAATCCTGTGTCTACCTCTGATTACCGATTCCTTCTCTTTGATGCCATAAAACTATACTACTGTATTCTGTCGAATGCTTTTTCTATCGTCATGGCAGCCACATTTTCAGGCAAATATTTTGTTATACAAATATTTCATAATAGACATATGATAAATAATAGTTATTAAATAAAAATAAATAATAATTAACAGAATAATAAATAAATTATAAATAAAATCAAACTAAAACAGGAAATATAAAATCAAATAAAAAGCTGACGTTTCAGATAGAGACTATCCTTTATCAAAGCAAAAAGGATAATTCTCTAAAGGCAATTAGAATATTAGAGAATTATACTGAAGTTATGAAAAAAGTGCTAAAGGACGCCTTAATATATAGTTAGCATAGGGAATAGTAGAAGAGGAATTTGAAGACGTATTGGGATAGGCCAGGAAGGAGGACAAATAGGAGGTAATAAGAGGGCGACGAAAAAAATGCAATAGCATAACACTTACTAAACTAAAATTATAAATATAAAATTATAAAATTATAAAAGTTTAGGAATGATAGGGTGTCTAGCAAAACGTGTTTGTAAAATTCCCTGGAAAAAAAAATCCCTGAAATAATCCCTGACTCTTCCCGGTTACACAATTTTTTTTGACAAAGCCCTGTCGCTAGTCACCCTGTAAAAAAGTACTGCATAAAAAGGTCAAAAAAATTAAAAGAGTACAGAGAGCCTACGAAAAAATTACAGGGACGGACACAATATGAACATAGAAGTAGAAAGATATGACAGAACATTAAACTGAGAAAAGATAAAGAAAAAGAAAAGGGCCCAGAGAGTTTACGACAAATTAGGGAATAGCTGAAGTTGAAGACGAATATGGGAAAGGTAATGAGGGAATGGTGCCTTTTGCTAAGGTTGAAGCCTTTGAAAGTAATATTTTTAGTTAAAAATAAAATAAATACCAATTTTAAAGTTTTTGATTTTTATTTATTTTTTAAAAATTTTGTTGACCCTCTTTGTTTAGTAACAAAAAGGTTATCGATATTTGGTCCAACTCGAATTGCTTTCTATCTTTTTTGTTATGGAAGTTACTACGAAGAATATAAAGGCTGATGGCCTGCAAAGAGTGACCAAGGGAATTTAATTGTTTAGCGAAAGGGGTGTCAGCATTGCTAAGGATATCAAACTTATGCACCCCTTATGGCATCAACCTTAGCAAAGGCACCATTCCCTCATTACCTTTCCCATATTCCTCTTCAACTTCAGCTATTCCCTAAATTGTCGTAGGCTCTCTGGGCCCTTTTCTTTTTCTGTATCTTTTCTCAGTTTTAATGTTCTGTCATATCTTCTACTTCTATGTTCATTTTGTGTCTGTCCCTGTACTTTTTTTTGTAGGCTCTCTGTACTTTTTTATTTTAGTGATCTTTTTATGCGATACTTTTTTACAGGGCGGCTAGCGACCAGGCTTTGTCAAAAAAAATTATGTAACCGGGAACAGTCAGGGATTTTTTGAGGGTTTTTTTCCCAGGGATTTTTACAAAATCGTTTTGATAGACACCCTATTATTCCTAAACTTTTTAATAATTTTAATTTTGTAAGTGTTATCCTATTGCATTTTTTTCGTCGCCCTCTTATTACCTCCTATTTGTCCTCCTTCCTGGCCTATTACAACATGTCTTCAAATTCCTCTTTTACTTTTTCAGCCAATATCATCTCACTGTTCCCTATGCTAACTATATCTAAAGGCATATTTTAGTACTTTTTTCATAACTTCAGGATATATCTCTAATATTTTAATTGCCTTTAGAGAATTATCCTTTTTGCTTTGATAAAGGATAGTCTCTATCCGAAACATCAGCTTTTTATTTGATTTTATATTTCTAGTTTTATTTTGAGTTATTAATTAAAAATACAAATTAAATAAAAAATAAGATATAATAAACAAATATAATTAATCAAAATCAAAATAAAAAGCTGACGTTTCGGATAGAGACTATCCTTTATCAAAGCAAAAAAGGATAATTCTCTAAAAGCAAATAGAATATTAGAGAATTCTCCTGAATTTATGAAAGTTGTACTAACGGACGGGTTTATATAGTGCATGGGGAATAGTAATACGGTATTGGCTGAAAAACAAGAAGAAAACAAATGAGATTAATTACAAGAACTGTTGGGTTAGCATAGGATGGAGGACAAATAGGAAATAGTAAGTGGGCAGGGAGAAAAATGCAATAGGATGACACATGAAATTGAAATTATAAAAAAGTTTAGGAATGAAAGGGTGCCTATCAAAAAGATTGCGTAAAATTCCCGAATTCCTGAATTTTCCTTGATTTTTCCTGATTATCAGCAGACAAAAGAGGATGTCATGAAAGAATATTATTGATATTATCAGCTTTTTATTTTGATTTTGATTAATTATTTTTGTTTATTATATCTTATTTTTTATTTAATTTGTATTTTTAATTAATAACTATTATTTATTGTATTCCAAGGCTCTTGTGTCTCGTCCTTCTCTTAATATATATCCGTTCTTAGTTTAATTTTGATTTTATTTATTATTTATTAATTATTTTGTTAATTATTATTTATTTTTATTTAATAACTATTATTTATAGTATTCCAAGGTTTTTGTGTCTCCTCCTTTTCTCTTATATACAGGGTGTGCCAAAAGAAGCGGGACGGTCGAATATTTCAGGAAATTTACATCGGATCGAAAAACTGAATATCAAGTTTTCAATATTTTTCAAAAATCAATCGAAAAATGACACCAAACACGACCCCCCACCCCCACCCCCAGGGGTGGAGCGGGGGGCAACTTTGAAATCTTAAATGGAAACCCCCATTTTTTATTGCAGATTCAGATTCTACTTGTAAAACTGTATTCAGTACCATAAAAATTTCCACCCCCACCCACGCCCCGGAGGTATAATTAAGAGGAAATCAATTTTTTCAATGAAAATATTTAAAACAATTAAAATAATTAACATACTCAATGCAGTATTTTATTGCAATAATGTAACATTGTTTAATTCTTGATGGATGGTTATGTTATCATGGAAAATAAGATTTGTGAAAAAAATCTAACAATGACAGTACTTATTTTCATTTTACAAAATGCAAATATCATCGTTTAAATTAACATAATAAAATCCTTCAAATTACTCTTTCTTATTCTTTCCGCTGGTAAACAAATTCTTTTTTTATTAATAAATACGTAAACAAAAAGTGGACTATTTTTGTTGTGATTTTTTGTGCTTCATCCATTTGGTAGATACTTTTTAAATGACACATTAGTTCAACTGTTTAAGTTGATTCAAGCAGATGAACCTTTATCTGTAAAGAAAAATTTTGACTGGAAAAAGTGTTTTTTCTTTCAGAATGGCTCATCTTAATGAACAAGAAAGAATATCATTACTGATGACTGTAGGCTGGGGTCATACTCGGAAGCAAGAGATATTTTCAATGATACTTTTCGAATTAGAATGGATCCAATCTCCAAATCAACTGTGGAGAGAACGGTTAGAAGATTTGAAGCTACAGGCTCTGTGAAAGATCGAGCTAAATTAGGAAGACCAAAGTCAGCAACAAACGAAGAAGAAGCGTTGAATGTTTTATTATCATTTACGGAAAATCCTCACAGTAGTTTTCGTAGAACTTCCCAAGCTCAAGAAATTGGTACATCTTCAGTCTGCAGGATTTAGAAAAGTAATAAATTGCATCCTTACAAAATGACACTTGTTCATGAGATAAATGAAGATGATCCCGACCGACGTTTAGAATTTTGTGAGGACATGATGCTTAGAATAGATCAAGATCCAGACTTTCTTTACAACATTGTATTCTCAGATGAAGCAACATTTCAATTGAATGGTACTTGTAATCGGCATATTGGGCAGACGAGAATCCTCATTGGATACGAGAGAGCAAAACCCATTATCCACAGAAATTAAACGTTTGGGCTGGAATAATAAATAATCATTTGATTGGGCCATTCTTTATCGATGGTAATCTTACTGCTCAAAGATATGAAAACATGCTTCGAAATGAAATAATTCCAGCAATACGGGAAATTGCTGGCGATAATTTGGAGCACATTTGGTTTCAGCAAGATGGTGCTGCACCTCATTACGGACGGAATGTTCGTAATTATTTAGATGAACATTTTCCTGATCGTTGGATTGGACGAAGAGGTCCGATCGAATAGCCTGCCAGGTCACCAGATTTGACTCCATTTAATTTTTTCTTGTGGGGTTATTTAAAAAATCGGGTTTACGAAACGAAACCTCAAAATTTAGTTGAATAGCGTCAGAGAATAATTGATGTAGCTGCCCAAATACCTGCAGAATACTTAAACAATTCCATCGAATCTGTTTACCATCGATTAGCTTACTGCCAGGAAGTAAACGGTGCACAATTTGAGCATTTACTACAATAAAGTTATTGGCACCAATGGTGAGAGGCAAAGGGACTCACCTGAAACAAGCACCCCAATAAGTGAGAGGCAAGGGGACTCACTAAAAACAAGCACCCCAAAGAGAACAAAAAACTACTACGTCCACGTCATTGTTCCTGGGTTATGATAAAAATAGTTTTTTACTAAAGTCAGATACAAAATCAACGAAAGACGTTAACCTCATATTATCTGTAGAAATACTTTCACTTGCGAGAAAGAATTTTTTTGCAATTAGAGCGCCATCAATCGGTCGACTGTCATACTGTATCATTAGATAGCCTTTTCAAAACTACTAATTTTGTGTTCCGAAGCGTATGTCCCGAGAAATTTGACCTTTTGCAGACTTCTGATCTGTATTTGTTTTCTGCGATTACAGGGCCATCTATCGAGAATCAAAGAAAATTTTCAGCTAAAACTTGTTCACTTTTTCACGTAGAATCCGAATCAGCATTAAAAAATGGGGTTTCCATTTAAGATTTCAAAGTTGCTCCCTACTCCACCCCCGGGGGTCGGGGGGGGGGGTCGTGTTTGGTGTCATTCGACAGATTTTTGAAAAATATTGAACACGTGTTTTTCAGTTTTTTGATCCGATGTAAATTTTGCGAAATATTCGACCGTCCTGCTTCTTTTGGCACACCCTGTATATGCGTTCATAATAGACATATGAATATATACAATGTAATTAACATATAATACGTATTAGGGGAAGACTGCTCTCGATGGAAGGCTCCATCGATGAGCTGGCAAGATTTCTCTGTATGATTCACTGTGGGTTTTGACAATAGGCGCATTCTATTAGTCATTAGAAGATTCTTTGGCAACACAGAGTACACTTAATAAACACTAGATTGCGCCTATTGAAGTATCCACTAAAGCTCTGCGTGTAAAGAACTATAGTGTCCACTAGAGGGCCTGTAAAGAGTGTGGCGACTAAAGTTCTAGATAGATAAAGTACGGACACTCCCGCCATTTCTGTCTAAAATTCCATTTACAGGAATGACAATAAAGTCCAATCGCGGGATATTATGCAATATCATTGCAAGAACCGCAAAAATTATAATTAATACTAATATATAGGGTGAGTCAATCAATTTCTGAACATTTCAATACAATGATTTATTGACCCATTAATATTTACAAATTTAGCATTTCAGTATGATATTTTAGGCAGTTCGGAGTTTTAATTCCCGTGGAAAAGTCTTGATGATATGCTCATTGTGGCAACCAAGAACGTTTTGAACTGCTCGCAGCCGAATGGTGAAGTTGTTCATAACTCTATCCAGGATTTCTGCATCCACAAGGGTGCAGCAGTCGAAGATGCTGTGTCGCAGCTAATCTAGGGTTCTTGGTGCTGTAGTAAACACACTGTCTTTAAGGAACCCCCAGGGATAAAAATCACATGGGTTTAGGTCAGGACTCGTAGGGGGGCCAAAGAAAGCCACCCCCGAATCGATCTAGAAACCTGTTTGAAATGACACGATTTCAGAATTTCTGATTGAGAAAGTCTAGCAAATCGTTAGTGGTGTGAGGCCTAGCCCCATTCTGTTAAAACCATTGATGTCGAAGCAGTATACGCCTCCTTCGCAGCTCGGGGATGAAGAAGGTTTCCAACATGTTAAGGTAAGCCTGTGACGTTACGGTGCACTCAAAAAATAACAGACCAATGATGCCTCTTTTGGAAATCGCGCACCTAGCCATAACCTTTCATGAATGAAGAGGTGACTTATGGTTCTCATGATGGTGCTGGGAACCACAAAAACGAACGTTGTGTTTATTAACGTCACCTGACCGATGGAAGAAGGCCTCATCTGACACCCACACGTTGTCCACAATGATTGGCTTCCATTTCTGCTCCAAACTCCATCGAAAATTGTTGTCGCTTCTGTCTTCCAGTATCTGTTAACTCCTAATAAACAATGATCTTATACGAGAAAAGGTGCAAATCCTTTCCAAAATTCGTGGTATACGACAGCCCTCCGTCAGTGGATAGGCGGCGAACAGATTTTTTGGTAGGGGAATCGACCAACCTTGTGCGGACATTTTCGACAACTTCAGCCGTTCGAACACGAGCTTCGCTCCCGCCTTTTTTCTTGCCTTTAACATATCCAATGGCACGAAATTGCTTGACAAAATCCATGATTGCTTGCCTGCCTGGTGCGTTTTGACACTAATACTCCTTCCGGTGTCTTTGCAGGTGATTTTGTCTCAAAACACCATTCGACAACCTTGCATTTCTGCCCTGTTGATAAAGCGAGCGCATTTTTCAACAATACGGTTTTCATGCAGCGCCGTTGCAACAATACAAACTACAACTATTTAGAAATTCGATATGGCGCTCATATTCTTTCAATTGTTCATCCCTAATGCACGTCATTCGAGTGAAATGTTCAGAAATTGACTGAATCACCCTGTAATATTGTTATTATAAAAAATACTTGCATTCCTGTAGATGTTTGATGACGGAGTGTCCATACTTTATCTATCTGGAACTTTAATGGCGGGTACTCTGGCCAACGATTGAATGGGAGTGTTCAGAGAAATTGCCACCAGATCGCACCAGGGGCCCTTCCGGTCCAGAGTTCTAGATAGAGAAAGTGTGGACAGTTCCTTGGCCGCATTCGTTTTTGCGCAAAGTCACTGTAGAGCATAAGGTTGCAAATTGTAAGATCTTTCGCTTTGTAATGCATATTTATGTTATTTTATTTTTATTATAACTTCGGATCATTATTAAGTTATGTTGGTCTATTCCAAATATTAATAATGCTGGCTATATCTTTATTTTTAACTATTTCATATTTGCAAGGCATATTTATAAATAAGCAATAAAAATTAAAGATAAAACATACATTTGCTTCTCAACTTTAGTGTAAACTTTTTAAAATAAGGAAATTAATTTATAATGGAAAGGAATTTGGATGAACATTTTTTTTTTAATATTAATTTTTCTTTTGGAAATAATGACTGATAAAAAAATTTTTTTGATAACATCAAGATTAAGTAAAATGCTTCAAGATATCAATCTATAAATATTTTGTTTGTATCAGCTGTATATTGAAAACACCAACAGTTTACTGTTTATGGGTTATTGGTTTATTAGGATGTTTTTTTAGGAGACTACTTGTGTGAAATTAACAGTTAATGGCTTACCCCATGAGAGACTGTCATGATGCGATATTGGCTCAATGGATGGATATATCACTTATGCTGTACATGTATATGATTTATTTTTACCCATTTGGATACTATCAAAATTGTTTTCCATCAGCCGTTATTTCCAATAGAAAAATATTTTCATTAAAAAATCGTTCATCCAAATTCCACTTTCTTTATATATTAATTTACTTATTTTAAAAAGTTTACAAGCAAATGTGTGTTTAAATTTAAATACCATTTATATATCTCAACTGTATCCTATATTAAACAATATAAAGCAAAAATAAAATGCCACAAAAAAGTATTAAACTACACAAAAGCAAAAGGAAATGCTAATAATTTACAAGTTTTTTTTTTGTTTTAAAGTAACAAATACAGGGTGCAGCAGCGTTCAAACCGTAATATTAATAGCACACCAGTAGGAAATAAATGCTTTATATTTATTGCTCTTTATGTCAAATAGTAGTTGCAAGTATGCCATTTGTTAATTAGTCAATATTTGATTGGGTTAATTAATGTTTAAATATGAGTCCTGTCAAATGATGTCCCCGCTGCACAAAACATTCATCTAAGTGCCGTTGGAATAATGATTATTGGAATAAATGTTGAATGTGGATATCGACCAATTGTGGTTTCAACAAGACGGAGCGATGTCGCATACAGCCAGAATTTGCATAGCTTTCTTGTGACAGACCTTTCCAGGGAGAGTAATTTCTCGTTATGGTGACATCTCCTGGCCGCCTTGATCACCTGATCCTTTATGTGCAGACTTTTTCCTTTGGGGCTACCTCAAGCAAGAAGTTTTCTGAACATGTTGTGCCACCATTTCTGAGTTGAAGAATCGCATCAGAACTACCCTGGGCAATGTCCCATGGAATACGTTATGCCGAGTTATGGAAAGCTTCCAACGCCCTCTAGATGAATGTGTTGTGCAGAGGGGGCATCATTTGACAGGAGTCATATTCAAAAAGTAATCCACACAATGGTCAATGACTTACACATTTGTAAATGGCATACCTTTAACTATTAACTAACATAGGAGATAATAAATAAATTACATTTACATCCCAATGGTGTGCTTTTAATATCCTACTATGAACGCTGCCTCACCCTATATTTATGTGTTAATAATTTCATAGAACGATTCAGATGATAATAAACAGAAATTGTTAAGAATATTGGTTATAAGCTCATGTTCAATATGGAAATACACATTTTTAAATTAGTTGTAAATTGTTTTTAATTTTTCACCTTACATGTTTTATACTGTGGCACAAATGTGTGTGTTTGTTTGTTTTTTGTTTTCGTTTGAATCG
This sequence comes from Rhysida immarginata, assembly GCA_023313115.1. Classification (NCBI taxonomy): domain Eukaryota; kingdom Metazoa; phylum Arthropoda; class Chilopoda; order Scolopendromorpha; family Scolopendridae; genus Rhysida; species Rhysida immarginata. The sequence continues at coordinate 144,110 of JAHWFO010015411.1, forward strand.
CTAGCGATCTCTTATGCCTCTTAGAAGTGAAAATGAAACTGAGGTCTCGTCTCTTGCGAGATTTGGGGCAGACGAATTGTTGGCTTTATTGTTTTGGTTTTTAGATATTTTTTCTATTGTTGTAGCTTTTTTGGAGACGACAAGGGAGTGCAGAAGTTTTGTTATCATGCTAGCATTCTGTTTATTGATCAAGTTTTTATTTTTTTTGTTGAGTAAAGTGAAGAAGTAGATGTATATTTACCCAGCGAACTTGATAGTTTTGGAGTATGAAAGTTACTTTGTTTTTCCATTTTTATTTATGAAGTCAGAAATCATTCCAGGGGTTCGATTTCATCGAAAAGCAATAAGGTTCATGGGCCCAAAGTCATATATTGAAGCTGTTAAATGTGCTTTGGAGTCTGAGCATTTAGAGGGCAAGGCGAATGCTGAATCGAATAGTGTGGAGGACGGTACAGGTCGACAAGGATCCATGAATAAAACAGAGGAATGACGATTTAAAGTAAAGGGTGGGTCTGAATCGAGTGAAGGAAAGAGGAATGAAAATAAGATCAAGAATTGTGAGAATGAGATTCGAGAATTGAGGAAGGAGGTAAAGGAGATGCGGGAAATGATGCAGAAAGTTTTTGAAAAGGTTGATGTTGGTGCCTCGCAATAGGTGTTTTCGGTGTAATAAATTTGGCCATTTCATAAGGGATTGTCCCCAGAATGCAAATACTAAAAGTGCAACAGGAGGCTGAACTGATATTGGGAATGTTGGTAATTCATGCTCTGTGGAAGTCCACCAGGATAGGGACAATTATTACAGAATTGATGTCTTGGTCGAAGGAGTACGTATTCCCATGCTTTTGGATACTGGATCACGGGTTTCTTTTATTGACATGGAGGTAGCAAGGAATATTCCCCATGTGTTGTATGAGGACATTAATTTCGACTTTGTGGGAGTGGGTGGCGAGTCCCTCAAGATAACGAGAGCAATACGTGCCTATTTATATATTCATGGAGAGGAGGTTGAAAACAAGCAACTCTTGCTTTACGATTTTGGTGGTAGAACTTATCAAGGCCTAATTGGTAGTGATGTAGTGTCCAAAGCCAGGTTTTACTGCTCATCTCTGGAAGGGCGATCTGAAACTAGATATGTGAGCTTTGTAGAGGTTCCTAGACCTTAAATAGTGCGAGGTAGAGAGGTAAAAAACAAACCTCGAAATAGGGATAGGCCCCTAAGGAATCCTATGTGTCTCTCGCATGTCAAACAAGTCAATTCTCTTGGTGACCCACTGTGTCAAACCGAATGCATTGCTTACCATAGTTTGGAGGAAGAGTCTGATACAACTCCTGCCTCATTCTATAGCAAAGAATTGTGTAGTGAGTTTTGTGATTGTTTTTCTGAGAATGCCAAGGATCTGCGTGGGGTGAAGAATTTTGAGGCAGAATTTGAAATTTGTCAGGATCGATCCATATTTACTCGGCAGATCCTATACCCCATATAAATATAGAGAGTTGTACCGGGAAAAACTGCGAGAGTTTGAGGAGGCCAAGATAATAGAGCCCAGCACTAGTACTTGGAACTCTCCTGTGTACTTGGTCTGTAAACAGAATGGTGACATTCGAGTAACCTTAGATCTAAGGAGAGTCAATGAGGTCACAACTACCATGGATAACCCTATGCCGGTAATTTGGGACCTACTAAGCAGCATCAATGGGCATAAATATTTCTCCACATTGGATCTGAACATTGGGTACTATGAGGTTCCCATTGCTCTCCATTTACACAAGTGTTTTGCATTTCAGACATCTTGGATCAGTTCCAACTTACCCGCATGCCCCAAGGTGCAAAAAATTCTGCACGCATTTTCCAACATTATGTTTCATCCCTGTTGTTAGATTGAATTGGGACTGGAGTTCCGGTTTTCCAGGACGATATTTTAGTTTCTACAGTAACTCTAAAGGAGCATTTAGAACTACTGAGATGGATTTTTCTAAAGTTCAGGAAGGATGGTGTGATGATGAAATCGTCTAAATGTAAATTTAATGAGCCAAGTGTCATATATTTGGGGCATATTAATTCAGCTGAAGGGATAAGTCCATGCCATGATCATGTCTAAGCAATTGTAAGCTTACAGGAGCCCAAGAATGTGAAGGGTGTAAGGTTACTGATTGGAGCAGTGAACTTCTACCACCCATTTATACCGAACTTGTCTGATATACTCTGTCCCATAACTGAATTGACAAAAAAGGATATTAAATTTAACTGGAGTCTTTCATGCAAACAAGCATTTGACGAGATTATCGGGATATAGTCCAATCCCCCCTTTTTGTAGCACCTGATTATAGCAAGGAATTTTACCTCTTCACAGATGCTTCTGGGGAAGCTGTTGGTGCTGCTCTTCATCAGGAATATTCTGGGAACTTGAGGCCTGTGGGGTATTTTAGTTCAAAGCTGAATAAAGCACAAATAGCGTACAGTGTTATAGAGAAGGAGGTGTTGGCAGTATTAGCTGCATTACAGCACTTTAAACTGATGATTCTTGCATATAAGGTCTGATCATATGCCCCTTAGCTTTAATCACAGCATGAAGAATAAGAATAACAGGCTATTACAATGGGCCCTGAAACTAGAAGAATTTAATTTAGAAATTTCTCACATTCCAGGAAAGAAAAATTGTATGGCCGACTTTCTGCCTAGGCAAAATATTGCAATGGAATGTAATGCTGTGATTGCATTTGAAAATAGGGAATGGCAGGCATGTTTAAGGGATGCTGAGGACAATGATCCTGACATTGACAATTTGGTGGAGATGGTTAATGGGGAAAGGGAGGTTATAAAGGAAAATTCTATTTTGTTTTTAAAGGATGGCCTTTTGGTCCAAAGGAGGAATGGTATTCATGAAAATGGATATAGAGTATGCATATAGTATATGTTTCAAGAAATTATCTCATTAGCTCATAACAATGCCCTATTTGTGCATAAGGGTACTACATGCACTGCCAGGATATTAAAGAGACACTATTTTTGGAATGGAATGGATGCTGATGTTGCTGAATTTGCTTCTTGTTGTACCATTTGCCAACAATCAAAGCTTAAAAAAGGAAAGGCACCATTGCTGGTTTGTCCGCCAGTGAACCATTTGAGGTGATTAGCGTAGACGTTGTTGGACCAATGGAAGAGTCATTGCAGGGCAATATGTACAGCATTGTCTTTATTGACACGTTGACTAGATATATTGAAGCAGTCCCTGCATGTGATCAATCAGCTAAAACGGTGGCTAAGGCCCTCTGCAGCAATATTATGTGCAGGTATGGGATCCCTAAGGAGATTATCAGCGACCATGGTAGCAATTTTTGCTCAGAGTTGTTTGCCCACGTGTGTGAAGACTTAGGTATGGTGCATAAGTTCACTTCGGCATATAGACCCACCTCAAACGGAATTGTGGAATGAGCAAATCAGTCGGTGGTGGAATCTCACAGGTTGTTGTGTGAAAATAACCCAGAAACTTGGGATAAATCTTTGCACTTTGCCTTGTTTTCAATTAGGACCAATGTACATTAGAATCTGGGGGAGTCTCCTTTGTTTATGCTGTTTGGGCATAATCCTAGGATACCTTTAGTGTGGGAAGATAGCAGAAACGAGGCGAATGGGGTAATTGACATTGAAAAATATAAATCTGAATTGGTGAGAAGATTTCATCAAGTCAGGAATGTGGTAAAGTCAAGGGATATTTCTAAATGGAAGAGGAAATTGGATAAAATAAATGATAAGAGGGATCTTAGGACGTTTGAAATTGGAGACATTGATTGGTTGTTGAGGAAAGGGAGGGGGGAAAGGAAATTGTGCTTCAAATATTTGGGGCCTTTTCGAGTTGTGGGGAAAGTGGATTATGTCACGCAAGGGTCTAAAAAGGAGGGATGAACAAACAATTCATATAGATCGACTAAAACCTTGCGTGGGTATTCCTCCTCAAATCGAGCGAAGAATGAAAATGAAGAATCCAATCCTTCGAATTGAGAGAGAAACAGAAGCAGACGGTTCTATATCAGAGTTGGGCGAAGAGACTTTTGAAGAAGATTTGCAAGTGATTTGCCGATGAGCTCCTGTTAACTGTGTTCAAAGTCCCACATTGGAAGATAATCCTCAGGAGGAACCCAGATATAATCTTAGAGTACGACCCAGAGTTAATTACAGGGATAGACAGAGGGGTATGGTGAGAGAGTTCAACAACTCTCAACTCTGCATGTCTGGTAATTAGTAGCTGTTGGAGCACTCCATATGAGTGGTGTAAATATTTTTGGTTGAATTTTAGTGCAATTTTCTTTCATTTTTTTTTGTTAGATGAGAGGTATGTGATACAAATGTGTGTGTTTGTTTGTGTTTTGTTTTCGTTTGAATCGCTAGCGATCTCTTATGCCTCTTAGAAGTGAAAATGAAACAGAGGTCTCGTCTCTTGCGACATTTGGGGCAGACGAATTGTTGGCTTTATTGTGTTGGTTTTTAGATATTTTTTCTATTATTGTAGCTTTTTTGGAGACGACAAGGGAGTGAAGAAGTTTTGTTGTCATGCTAGCATTCTGTTTTTTGATCAAGTTTTTATTTTTGGTTCAGTAAAGAGAAGAAGTAGATGTGTATTTACCCAGCGAACTTGATAGTTTTGGAGTATGAAAGTTACTTTTTTTTCCGTTTTTAATTATGAAGCCAGAAATCATTCCAGGGGTTCGATTAGTTCTGTAAGGAGGAAGGCCTTGAGGGAGTTCAATTGTGTTCTGTTCTCTGGATAGTTTTGTAAAGAAGTGCCAAACCGAAATCATTCTCATTGTTTGGAGTAAGGTACCACCTTTCTCAAGTCAATTTGGGAGGCCGTGAAGAGGGCCAACAGAAGGTAAATGCTTTTATTTCCTAACCTAATACACAAGGCTAAGAACATCACAATACCATTTCTCATACATTTCTCATAATTGATGCGTTTCTAATTTATATATATTTTAAATAACAGTTCTATAGAGCTAATGCAATGAACAAACATTTCAATACTTAAACTTTAAAAACTATAATAAAAAACATCAAATGTCATACTAAAAATTATTGAAAATATGAAATGCAACATTACAGAACATCATGTAATGTTAATGCAATGTTATATAATGATTGTTGTAATTAAGTTTATTCAGAACAAGTTTACTCATTGTCTTATTTCAATTGTTTGAATAATAAATATTTATTAGAGTTACATTGTTTATTTGACAAATTGTTCAATATCAATTGGTGATCAATATCAATATTAATATTTATAATAGAAAATAAAATTCAGATATGGACTCTAGATTTAACATGAAAATTGTGTTCAATATATCTAAGATATCTTATGCTTCCTAGCCACATAATGATTTTAAAAATAATAAATGATTCATGTTATATAAAAATCATTTCCATTATTTATTCAAGTCATTTATACTATATAACGAATATAACGAATGTCATTGCGTTTGCTTCACAACCTCGTTGATCCAGATGCCATAATTGTTTTTGCCTAATTCTAAGCATCAAATTGCTCTGTTCTTCATTTCGCTTTCCTAAAGGAATCGCAAACAATCTGCCTTTAACAGCCCCTCAGCATTCGACAGCACAATATCCTGTTGTTTTATTTTAGGAAAAAAAAAACATAGGAATAAAGACGTTGGAAAAACAAAATTTTCATTTTAAGCTAGCTTGATGCCTGCCTCTTCTTTGCACAAAAATTGTGAAGGATCATCACGTGACTTGGATGAGTCATTCAACGCCGGCTTTGTCGGCAAATGACAGGGAAAAGAGTTAACATACTTTATCTATCTAGAACTTTAGTTCGGTCTAGAGTGCCGATAAGGAGAGTGGCGGCAACTCGGAACGTATTTTGATTGGTTAACGCTCTGGATGCCACAGTTTTCCCAAAATAGCGTGCCGTTTTTTCTTTACAGATATAGAGAAATTAATATTTTTCGTTCCGTTTTTCGTTATATTGTGCATGTTTCTAAATTTTGGCTAATAAAATTGTTTTATTAAAGTTTAAAAGTTGTGGTTCTTTATTTGAACCACTTTAAAATTAAGATTGAAGTGGTGATGAGGGAAGGGAAAAAATATGTTTTCATAATAAAGTATTTAATGTTTTACTGTTGTTCATAAAAATAGTAATATCACAAAATAAAGTCATTTTCAATGACATAATGCATAAATATTTCAAAGAATGGTAAAAAAATTTTAATTTATATACTTGTTGTTATAGTTAAAAGTGTTTTCCCTCTCTGTTAACGATAGTCACACATAAGCAAAACCCCGTTACAGAGGAGGGGTGGCTTGGAGCAGAGTGTGTCAAGCGACAGATCGGGAAAAAAAATTTATTTTTGGATCGGAACATTTCCACTGCGTGAACTGTTATTATTGGATTACGGCGAAATTGGTGAGGAGTGGCGGCTTTTTAAAATTAAAGTGATTGGAATTAACTGTTTAAATTAAGAGTGATAAATAATGGGTAAAGGAAAAAAGTGCAAGGATATTAAGCAGTGGCTGCGGAACCAGCGCTTTTGTGCCCAAAATGGCAAGCCAATCCAAACATTTATTGAAAATATAAAGAAAATTTTTGACAGAGTACCAAATTGGAGCGCAAAAGAGCAAATGGTAGTATATGCGAAGATGTTCCCTCTGAAGATAGAAAGAGATTTGAAGGCCAAAGAAAAAATTAGTTTAGAGGAAGCCATGAAAATAACGAATGGGAAGTTGGCTATGCAGAAGCCCGATTGGTCCTACTTTGAGAAAGAGTCGGAATCGGAAGAAGAGGGCAGTGGGAGTCAAAAAGACAATATACCAGATAAAAGTGAAATACAAGCCAGGGAAGTCTCAGAGTCTTCAGGAAGTTTCGAATCAGATAAAGAAGAAATGAGTGAAGTTGGTTTAAGCACCTTAGGGGTACAATTAGAATATGAGCAATGGATCCAGGCGGTGCGAGAAACAGCAAAGACTGATGAATTTATAAGAGGAAAAATTGAAAAGCCAAGTAAGGACTTCAAATTAAAGGAGGATTTATTATATAAAGTAGGAAAAAAAGGATAGCAGTTGGTAATTCCTAAGTCAGAGGCTCTGATTAAGAAACTAATGGAAAAAATGCATGATCTACAAATGAGTGGACATTAAGGGTATTATAAAACCTGGTTTAATATGTCTACAAGGTTCATGGATTCCCGAAAATTATAGTGTCAGACAGATGTGAGGTTCGTGTTGGCAGTGTGGCAGCAGACATGTAAATTACTTAAATTTGATAGTCGGCTGGCCAGCTTGTACCACCCCCAGACTAATGGACAATCAGAGAGATCCAAACAGTCTGTCATCCAGATCATAAGGAACTACGTAAATAGTGCCAGAGATGATTGGGATGACTTTCTGTCAGCGGCGGAAATAGCATTAACAGTACAGTGACCGAAGCGTTGGGTTATACCCCGTTTATGATGGACTTGGGTCAAGAAATTAATCTGCTGATAGGGTCTAAAATGTAGAAAGGGGGTGAGGAGTTAATAGCTCAATTCAAGAATCGTTTAAGAAAGTTACTTTTGATAGCCAGAAGCAATATAAAGAAATCCAATAAGAAGTATGCGAAAGGATATAATTGCAGGCTCACAAAGTGGAAGATAAAAATGGGTGATAAGGTGATGGTGCAAGCCAATAGGGTTATAAGGATAAAAGGACAAAGTGGCAGGAAATTGTTCCCCAAATATGTAGGGCCGTTTGTGGTGGAAAAAGTAAGAAGAGGGGTGATGGCGAAACCTAAAGCTCCTCCCAGGTGGAAAATGAAAAATAGGCTATGCCATGTAGCTTTTCTAAGGAAGTTTTGGGAAAGAAGGAACAAAAAGAAGAATCCACCCGGTCCTATTTATGATCCAAAGTATAAAGATGTGTACAAGGTGTAGAAGTTGCTAAATGTCCAAGAGAAAAAACCCAACAGGAAATTCCTGGTTAAGTGGAAAGGATATCAACAGTCGACCTGGGAGCCTGAAGAAAACCTGCACAGGTGTCAGGCATTAGTAGCTGAATTCTTTAGAAGACAGCGGCAAAAAGGAAGTAAGCAAACTGTGACGATGACGGAATCAAATAAAGAAAACAAAAAGAATATTTCCAAATGTCCCTCTATGGTAGCAACAATAGAAACATGAGGGCTATCACATTATCAGGAAGAAAGGAAGAATAGAATCAAGCACGTTAAATATAATCATCGATTCGCAGTGGGGGAATGTGTCGACGATTTCAGAGGCGATCGGGAGTGAGCAACACGATGCTCGGCGATCGATCTCCCCCGCCAGAGTCCATGAGTCCACCAATTGTTCATTGGTCGAGAGCGAAAGATATTGGCCAATGAGCAATAAGAAGAATCGAAGGAGGAAACGCAGGATGTCGGCACGAGAAAAAAGGTTAGAAGAGTTTCGAGTTCGATTGCGGTTGGGAGCAAGAGGAATGCGGTCGTTGGAAGAGCGGAGCTTCGACGGGGAAAAAGCTCAGTGCCCCGAGAACGAATGAAGAGGAAAGGAAGTCCTAGGAGAACTTCCCTGTACTCCCCGACGAGACGGGAGCAGCTGACTGGAGAGGAGAGAGAGCCCACGAACACGGCAGCGTACTCCACGATTCCCGTCAAGAACATTCTACGCGACCAGCTACGAGCAAGTGGATGATGGAACAGGAGTCCTGCCAGCCGTAAGCGACGACCAGAAGGACGGCAGCTTTCCGGATAATTTTGCAGGTAACGGGGGGCTCTCGTGATCAGTTGATGCGCAGCCGCTCCGTTCCTAGCTTGAACCTGGAACCGATAGATTTACCTCAAAACGGACCTCGCTAATGAACACTGACGGTTTACCCCATGCTCTCACTGGTTTAACGTTATTGCCTCCTTTAAACGCCATACTTGGACGAATACAAGATAAGGACCATTGAATGAACTTTTCTGCTATTTATATTGAACTCTTGCGTTATATTTCCGCATACGAATGTATTCTGCCGAGTGTAGCAGCCCATTAGATTCATTATTAAAGCATAATTGTTGTTATAGTTAAAAGTGTTTTCCCTCTTTGTTAACGGTAGTCACACATAAGCAAAACCCTGTTGCAGTAGATAAACGAAAGACCTTTATCATATTGGATTCGTTAACTGACATACCTTTTTGAATGTTAATCATTAATTGTTAATGCTAATTTGAATAAATGTTATAATTAAAAGAAATTTTTTTTCTAACCGCCGATGGTAGAAAGGCTAATGAGTTTTCAAAAGATAGCATAGTAGCATAATATGAAATGTCTTATTAAACTGCAGAAGTGGTTTTTACATACCCTGTTAAAAATTCCCAAGTTTTTTTCAGTTTCTCATTTATTCCCTTTGCTACGCATTATAACTATTTACCAAATCTACTATATTCAAACTTGCTCTTTTACTTATAAAATCCTTAATTCTCAACTGATCGATTCTACTCCTTTTAAGTTACTATTGGATCCAGATAGACACAATTATTCAATGCAGGACAATTTTATGTTCAGTTAATAAACGTAACTATCACAACAGATGTAATACTTCATAATTGGTGTAAAGTATTGGGCACGTCTATCTTTAACAAGTTACTTATTCGCCTCTTATGGCATTTTTCGAAGGGCCTTAGAATATTTCGTCTTTACCAGTGATGATATTGAATTACAGCAGCAGAAGAACTCCCAATATGTCGAATAATGGAATGCGGAGGGGTGTCCCATTGTTTTTGCGCCTGGCCACACCCACAGGTGTGCAAAAGATAAAAGGTACCACCACCATTCCGCTGAACTCTGGTTCACAACAGCTGGTGTTCACGTGACTGTTGACGTCACAGGTACACACTTTAAACAATTAATTGTTAATTACCTTTAATTATTTACAGGTTTAATTGATTACATAATACCTGATTTTACCCATGGTGCTAGTGCTGCTTGCCATGGTGGTTCTGTAAGGGTGTCCTGGTTCTCAATTTAAAATGCACTTAAGTGATTTTGTCTCACAATTGACAACTACTTGACTCCCTTATATACCTGATCAGACAGGATTTGGTTGGTATACTGGTGTATCAAGTTGATTGTCTAATTACTAATTAACTATTGTTTCTTGACCAAATTTTTTCCAAACCCTTTCCCTCTCTCTTCTAAATTAATCGTCTTACGCCACGCCATTTTTTGAAGGAAAAAATGATTTCTGTGAAAACTAGGGAAACCTTTTTTGTAAATTAATAAATGATCCTTTTGGACCGAAAATTTTTGTAATAAATCAGAGATATTTGTTGGTTTATAGCATTGATTTCATTTTCATATTATATATTTAAATTTTTTTGAAAAATTAATAGAATTCGTTTAGTAATGTCACAGAAATGAAATAAGCAATTTCAAATTTTTTTCAGAATTTATACAAGATGGTTCACGAAAAATGAAAATAGTCATATTTTAGGTGGTTTTATTCATGACAGACGGGTGAAGAAATTTTTAAAATACGTTTGTAAATTTTTTTTCTATGAATTTTCATTTGAATTTATGTCCAACTGTAAATTGAGCTCACTAACGTAAACACGTCATTTGATAGCATCAAACAGCTATCGCGTGCATTACCCACGTGACTAGCTCCCCCTATTATGAGCAATGGCGCGAAGTTCAAGTTTCCTTTGTTCTCTCTTAGCGTGTTTGAAGACGTAATGCAATGGCGCAGCCGAAAGTGACTTAGCAATGGGGGATGATTGCATTGCGAAGGCTCGGTTTTTTATCGAAATAATATAGTATTTTCTAATTCCATTTAAAAATAATTAAGACAATGAAAGCAGGAGTAACTTCTGCTGTTATTTGAATTGGTTTTTCCCGTTTTGGATTGTGGTATTGTGTAATGGAGGTATCAGTGCGTGAGAAATATGAAAAAATTCTCCTTTTTTTCTCTGAGTAAGTCTAAATATTATTTTTTTATTACAATCTCATAAATATTTCTGTCTATTGCTAGAAAACAAATGTACGGGTTGAAATATACAAGCAGTTTGAGATATGTAGCTGCATAAGATAATTATTTATAAAATCAGATATGCATCGCTATTTTGTCGAGTTGCAATCCTTTTCATTATGAGAGCAGCATGTTATAAATTTTATTTTATTAAACTTTTAATGTTTGCATGTGCCTACTATTAAACAGATAATTTAAAGAAAGGCTTCTGGATTATATAAAAAATAATTGGCGATAAAAGTGTCAAAACTTTTAACGTTATTGAGTTTAACGTTATTATTAAATTTCGACGTGTGGGCATTTCATACAGAACCCAAAAATGGCTTTTCCAGGTTCCAGAACGTTAAATAACTTCTGTTTCAAGCTGTTTTGTTTGTTTTTAATTTACTGTTAATTGGACCATTGTTTCATTTAAATTATTTACATTTGACTTTGCAAACTTTTTATAAATACCATTGCACACTGCAAAAGTTTTTTATTTAAGAACAGGTGATGGATGAAGCATTTTCCAATGCTCGTAACAAAGCTAAGTTTGGAGGTGTGCGAGGTTTAGCTTTACAAACAAATCATTCTGATAAAGAGACTGGTGAATGGTTAAGTTGTGTTCCGGCTTACATCCTACATAAACCTGTGCATCATCGTTACCCATGTCACTGTATGAGAGTTTTTGCACCGTTTTATGAATTTCAAGTTGATCTGGTGGATCTCTCGAGTCTATCAAAACAGAATGACGGGTATAAATTTCTACTTACCTGCATCGATATTTTCTCTTGGTTTGCATGGGTTGTCCACTGAAAACAAAGACAGGTCAAGCACTTCAGAAAGCCTTTCAAAACAATTCATTGATGGTCAGGTACTGCTAAAAGAGAACAGTGGTAAAGGGAAGAAATATTTAAATAAACAAATTCAAGACTATTTTAAAGGACCTAACATTAATTTCTTTGCAACTAAATCCGATGTGAAGGTTGCAACAGCTGAATAATTTAACTGTACCTTAAAAACCCTAAAGTTTAAATATTTTATGTATGCAAACACACTTAGGTACATTGACGTCTTACCTGATCTTGTGCTAAGTTACATCAATCTGTGTTCATAGAATGTGTGCACCATCTGAAGTTAATGATCGGAGCGCACCGGCACTGTGGTTGAAAATGTGGCGATATTACACAGCTACGCCGCAAACAATACCGAGGCTACAAATTGGGGCCACGTGCTTATTTCAAAAGTGAAAAAAATTTTCGAAAAGGGCTATCTACCGTATTGGACTGAGGAAGTCTTTGAAGTTTCAAAAATTTTTTTTCAAAAGCCTGTTGAGATCGCAGGTGTATTCTATGAACAGGAGTTACGAAAGGTTTAAATGCCTGAAGTCTTCAACATCGAGCAAATTATTCAAAGATGAACAAGGCGTGGTGTGCTTAAAGCTTTTGTGAAATGGCAAGGTTACCCAGACAGCATGAACAGCTGGGTTCGATAGACAGGACTTTTAAACCTTTAACAAGGTATGATCTGAGTCAGTTGTGTTTGTGACTCGTCAACATGTATGATGACACGGATTTCTACATTACTTTATCTTCAAATACAGCGACAGCTGACAAAAAAACAACCCAACATGATGGGACATTTTATCACATGACTACTGCGTATGCTACGTTTCCAAGGGTGGTGGGAGGTTGCATTAACGGAAACGCATTTCCCTGCCCTTTTCAATAATATTATAGCTGTAAACAGTACTTTGAAAATTGGTTTTACAACCAATCAAATCGAAGAACAAATTGAACTCAAAGTTATACGACCTTATTGGAACCCAATGCTCTCATCTTTCATACTTGAAGTTGAACTGGTTTTACAAGCATATTTGACATATGTTCTCTTTTACACAAGACACAAGACATCGCAATGTGTTTGCCATCAAATGTTGGGATTCGTTTTAATACACAGGATTTCTGCAAGGTGTTTAGTGTTTCTCCAAATACATTTTTACGGAATGTTGCTCTCTATCTTCAGATTACAATGCATCGTTTAAGTGGGTGTCGTCATTCACTGTCACGTTAAGGTATCCCAAGACCTCTTCTCTATACCAAACAGTTGTTGAGTTTAAGAGTACCAAATTACGTAACAGATTTGATGCCTTCAATTTTTTAAAGATAGTTTTAGAGCCATCGATATCGAGATAAAGTTGGTTAATGATTTTGCTCGTTTTACCGGCTTCTCAGATCACTTCATTGAATTCCCTGTCAATTTCAATGTTGGTTTTATTCCGTACAGGTTTCTGAATAAGAAATTGAAAATTCCTATGTCTATTCCCTTACATGATAGAGTTGTCGGTTTCATCAGCAGTGTCCTTTACGACCCACCTGAAACTCCGGAACAACGCATTATAAAATTCTTGAAGGGTATTATGATAACCGTAGAGATGTTGTTGAAGCACTCGTTAAATAGGATTCTTCAGAAAAAACGGGAGTTTTTCAGTGTCAATCTCACCCCAAAGGAATGTTTTCATTTCAAAAGCTCGGATGATCGATACATTAGTTTTATTGAAGGTCTGTGCTCCACTTTCGGTATATAGACAGATCTATCTGATATTGAACTTGATATCGGCGAAGGGTCGACACCAATCGATCTTACAACAGGGATATATGGTTAATATCTGTATACAAACTTCATACAACCTCGAGTTAAAGGTAACATATTTGCACATCTCCTAAGAATCATTCTGGTATCACATGCAAGACGAGAAGTGATTTATCAAACTTTACATTCACCTGATTATTTTCCCTTAAGTAAAAACGTCATTGACAAGATCGAAATCGCTGTTCATTCAGACCACGGCGATTTGCTGTCGTTTATATCTGGGAAAACAGTTGTGAAATTATTTTTTCGTAAGAAACTGCCATAGAGTAAAGTCGATTTCTTTTGCTCATGCCTCGACAAGACACATTCAGTTCAAGTTCAAGTTTCCTACAAGACAAACTAAGAAGCTATTTCACGTTACTATTTAAGTCAGAAGGGTAGTGGCATACCTGTGTTTAGAGGTACCATGTTTCATCGAGGTAATATATGGGAAAAATATTTTCTTTTGCCACAACACTACTCAATTATATGGGAAAAAATTATCGTTCGGCATGCATTAAGTGGTGGTGTTTCTTTTTTTTTAATAATGTGAAACAAGATCAGAATCTGAAAAAACCATTGGCATCACCAATGAAGGAGTCAGGTGGTTGTGCCCTCCAGGAAATGGGTGCCAGAGTTCAGAGGGGTAGAGGTAAAACTAAAAGACGAATTACTTCAACAACTACTCATTCGTCTGTAAAAAGATTTAGAAGCAAAAGCTTAGAGTCCTTTCCTGCATCCAATTTCAGTCGGAATGATCGTGCACAACACTCAACAAAGTCGAAAAAAGCCCAAAAGAAGAAACAGCAGATGATGAATTCAACGAAAAAGAAGGTGGCAAAAAGGAATGCAAAATCTGTTTTAAACATGCTCCCTTAAGCATCACCTAATACCAACCTAATTATGGCTTTAATGATACAACAGATGAGCATCGAATGACTTAACAGCGAACTCGACATTTTTTCTTTTCCACACACAAGTGGACAGCAGGAATAATGACAAGTCACAAGATACCAACCAACGGCTATAATAAGTCAAGACAGTCCCATCGAATTCTTTGTCCCCAGTTTAGTGGATTTTTACATCCACCTCGATCAAACTACGCTGGTTTTAGAAGTCGTTATCAATAAAGGTGATGGGGTGCTACCATCAGATGATAAAACAGGACTTGTTAATCTTTTCTTACACTCTTTACCTCAGAGATACTTTAGTCAGTCATAGCAACAACTTATAAACATACATAGCATATTTTGAAACTCTTTTGAACTATGGTCGAGTCTCTAAACAATCACAGCTTACAACACCCCATCACAGGTTACTGTAAAGACACAAGTGGAAAAATGGATAATACTGATGATACAAACAATGATCTTATGTCATGCAAAAAGCTTGCCCGAAACCGTGTTTATTACTTGGAGGATTCTCTGGATTTAGACATTCTCTGCCAGACTCGATTATTACTGAACTCTTTGGATTTTAGACTGAGGTTTTACAGAAGTAAGCCAAATATTGCAATGATGTTTGACGAGGTTAACACTACTTATCAGATTACAAACCATAAAGCAACACTGAACGTCGAGAGAGTTAAAGTTAACACAGCCATGTTATTAGCACAAGCAAAGACTCTACAAACCACTAATGCCGTTTACCCAATTGGGCGAGTTGAAATGGGATCGAGCATTGCAGCTAATACTAGAAATCACGTCATACAGAACTTAATTACTGGTCAGATTCCGACCCACTGAGATTTCTGCGTTTACAATGAGTGAAACACAAAACGGTTCTTTTAATTCAAACCCCTTCAATTTTCGACATATCAATCTATTTTTCTTCTGGTCGTCATTAGATACTCAATCAATACCGCTTCACCCTCTGAAACCAAATTTTGAGACGGGATCTTACCTGAGAGAGTTTGTTCACTAATGAAAGCACTTGGTCTTTGGAAAGATGTTGATGTCACTCAGTTTGATTATATAGCTGGTTACACATTTTTTGCCTTCGATCTTTCGGGTGACATATTTTATTATACAGAGAGATACAATCTTATATGCAACGGTATGCTAAGTGTTGAAGTTCAGTTCTCCAAAGCTTTACCAGATTCTGTGAACCTGATTTCCTACTGTCAGGATCAGAATCTCTTGGAAATCAATAAAGACAGAAACGTAAGCTTTGATTTCACAAATTAGGTTCAATGGACACACAGCAGCTATGAAGCACACTCGAGTGTGATCCCTTCACTCGTCCTCTGACACGAGTTGTTTTACGCGCTAATTTGATTGCATTTCTCGATCCTGTTTACCCTTCTTTACTAATTGCAAATACAGACGATGCTAGTAAACCAGGCACACACAGAGTGGCTTTCTTTTTACCTTCTTCAGCACCCCTTCATAGGAAAGTGCTAATGCAGGATGCCAGTCTTAATGAAGTAAAAGCACTGTGTGAGATCTGTCATAACATTCTGCACCATAAAGAACCTTGGACACCTCGCATTAGACAGCATTTGAACAAGATAAAAGGATTAGCTCATAAAAAAATTTCTTTAAGAGCAAAGAAAGCTTATCTGAATCAACGTGGTACTGGATTCCTCCTTCCCCTTTTGTTAGGCAGTATCACTGGGCCAATTTTGAATAAATTAATTAGTTAAAAACATGCAAAAGTATGTATTACTGCCGTCACAAGAATATCAAGGAATCCTTCATACCCAAATGCAGATTGTATCCCTGTGCCCTTCACCTGAACAAACCCACACTAAACAGCAGTGTTGATGATGATGATGAAGAAAAAATACGTAATAAACACCTGGATTTGCAAATCAACGAGATTTTTAAAAAACCCAAATTTGAATGTACATCAGAAAATGGACCTTTATTTAAACACCTTTCAATAATATCTAAGAGGCAAGAGACCAGAAGGTAGTATGAAGCCAACGAGGTTTTCAACCCAAACAGATCCTCAAACGCCGCAGATGCCATCATTAATACGGTCATTACCATCACTTCAATCCCTTCCTGAGACACTCCCTTATACACCACCCCAACTCGTCTAATCACCTGTATTTCATTCGCCAGCAGATTTAAAAGAAAGCCCTAACTGGAATGACGATGGTGCCATGGGTGGCGAAACCCCTGAGAACAAACTTGGGTGAAACGTGCGGTCTTTATATGTTCAGCAAACCTCGAAACGGGAAGAGCTCCGCGAGATACTGCGTAAGAGTACTGATGTTATCTGATAGACAAAAGAAGGGACAGTATCATATGTTGGAAAATCAGTAAGTGGTTCAAACATTAATCGTTTAATAAAAGATGTGTTATCACCGATCAGAAGAACGCATCTCGAGGAAAAGAACACACGCAGCAGTATTACAGCATCTCGACGTCCCTGAAGAATTAATTGTTAATTCAGCATATCGAACTATGGGAGCTACAAACACCCTTGCAAAACGATGTCATATGTTGAATCGTCATGACACCGAATGGGTGGGTTAAACTCAATTACAAATTAATGTGAAAAAAATTCAATTTTTAATTCTGTCTTAAAATTTATTTTTATAACCTGTAGAAAATTTGAATAAAAACACAATTAAATATGTGAACTATCTGTTGTGATGTGAATTATTAGATGTAAAAAAAGAAAACACAGACAAACAAATTCAAACTGAAATCAAAAAACTTATTTTGAACAAATGAATACAGAAATTAATTAAAACAAATATTGTAATGATTAAACAGAATAATTTAAAGATCTACAACATTGGTTCCATTTGGGCTTTTGACATGTCTTAAATGACGCATTGTTACTAAACTCATCTTAAACATCAGACTTCGGACACATGTGGTCATCACTGTTTGTTACTAAATCATCTTGCTGCTAATTTCAGGTAATGTAAACAGTGATGACCACATGTGTCAGAAGTCTGATGTTGCACAATTCTCGTGTTGTAGATCCATTTTTCAGAGAGTGTAGTCATGAATGTGTGATGTTCGAATAAAACTCCATCACATTTTTTTTTGTGGAAAATAAAATGATAAATTATTTACCTCAATTTATTATCTGACTTGCAGCCATTGCAGTTATACTACATTTTAAGTCTTGATAATTTAGGTTTATTTAATTTCTATTAGTTTTTTTTTTGGCCTGCGCCATATTATTAAAAGTTTTATTTTTTTATATTTTAGAGTAGGTAAAATGAAAGTTGTTTTATTATTTCTTTTTTACAACCTAACCTAAAATATTTTCTTTTGCAAAATAGAGCCAATTTACATAACAGTATTTTGCTTATAAACATTTCTTTTATCAAAATTTTGTATATATTTCTTCAGGTGACATTTCCGTTGTCAATAATTGCTTCTGCAATATTTATACAAGGATCCTATGAATTTGAGAATTTAGGTTATTTAATAAGATTAATTTTGTATAATTTTTCTTAAGATAGCTTAATATGATTTTGTCAACAATGTCTATGAAATATATTGATTGTTATCATTTCTTCTGAAGTTGTTCTATAATTTACATAATCATGCTCTAAATGTGCCTTTCTATTGTCGCCGCGTGCTAGCCGTGTGTTTCTTGACTGTTGCCCCAAGAGCATAAAGTTATCAACTTTTGAAAATTTCCTCACTACTCTTCCACTCTTCTTTTTGGCCATGATGCTGACATGAGGCTCCTCCATCTTCCATAGCCACTACAGCTTTCAACCTTCACCTTGATACCTGAATAATTCTGCAAAGATAATGTTTTGATTACACCATTCCTTAATGTGTCCCGATATGTAAGCCCATTTTCATTCTCATCTTCTTCGTCCACTTCTGTCGAGATGATATTTGTCTTAATAAACTGTGACACAGATTTGTATGGATTCCCCAGTCAATCTCTTCTCCAGAAGTCATCTTCTTCTTCTGTCGGCTATGTAATGTAAAGTTTTTGTCTGTAGTGTGCTAGTCATGCCCATCTGGACTTAAAATTAAATTTTTCAATTAGGAATTTTTAAATATTACAAAAGTCAATTTTATGTACTTTCTCTTTTCTTATCTTCATTTCTGGACCCCAATGTAATTCAAAATTTTCTTTCATTAATTTAAAAAGGGGTTTTAATTTTTTTTTTAATTTTGGTCCCTTTGCATCTAACAAAAGGGCTAAAGTGGAGTAGTCAAATAAATATTTTAATTTTTTTGTATTGTGGCCTTCTATTTTTCCTTATGGAAAATGGTAAAGAAAATTTTTTTTTACTGGATTTCTTTTTATTATTCCCTGTCATAAATTAATTTTTACAACTGTGGGTGAATGAAGCATTCTTGTTACAGTTAAGGTTTTTGCATCTCATTCAAATATTTGATTCTTTAAGCTCGATTAAGTTTAAATGCATATCAATATTCTTTTTCATTTCTGATGGCCACACAAGTGCTCTGAAGTTTTCTTTACATGCATAACTATTGCATGCTCTCTTAATTTTACTCAGCAATTTTTCATGTTCCTATGTTTTCATTAAATTACTTGATTCACATACAATTGTGGGTTTACTTTTGTATTGTATCTTACTTCTTGAATTTGTGGGGATTAGTGTGTAAAGATAGATCATTATAATGCTTATTTCTTTTTTAATATTAAAATATGAATTCAATTCTTTTACCATCCCTGCTGCTTATGTTTTCTTGTCTGCAAACACACCATAACTACATACAACTTTATTTAGCTTAAATTTTATGATATTATAAGTCTTTTTCCAGCTTAAAAAAAACACAACGCAATGTCTAGTCTAAATGATGTTTAGATTATAAACCCACTATACTTTCCTTAACGATCTTTTTCTCTTATGATAATCTCACTAATGTTGTGAGAGTAGTTTATTTTGACAAAAGTAATAACTTTTAAAGAATTAAAATATTTTCTGTAGTGCTTTTTATAAATGCTTTAAAGATTTAAACTCAAGCTAATATTTTTAATAAGTTGACGTTTATAAGTCGATAAATCATCTTAAAAATTTAAACATTACATTTAGTGGTGCTTAAATGTTGCCTACATAGAACGTATAAACATTATATTTGGTACCGTGTTTAACCAAAAAAAGCCAGGATGAAATTCATTCTTATTCTAGTTATAGAATGGTTTTTGTGGATTTTTGACTGTGTCTTAATTATTACATTTGGTGCCCAATACTAGGAGTTAGAATCAGTTTTTTTTACTTAGTTTAGTTGTAGAATATAAGTTTCATATATTTTAACGTTTTGGTTGTATGTGTGTTGCAGCTAAGAAAACAGACTCATTATGGCTTTTTGTTATCTTGGTTTTACTGAGGTGGTTCACCCTATTCAGGGCATTAAATTTGGTGATATGAGTGAGTCAGAACTAAATGAATTGCAGTGCCTCATCCATGAATTTGCTAAGTCATTTTGTGATGACGTTCATATTTTAAAAGGGGTTAATAATTATATTGCAGATTATTAGATAAAAAATGTCCAGTTTTTTCCCATCAATATAAAATTCCCCACATTTATTTTGATTCTTATAAAAAAAAATTGATGAATTCTTAGAGGCTGGGTTTATGAAGAATTAGGCTATCCAGTCGAAATTTTGTCTGACCTTAAGCCTCTTTCCTTTATGGAAAATATGAAAAATAATAATCAAAGACTTCTTCGCTGGTCTATTGAATTAGCCAGTTTTAATCTAATCATAAAACATGTTTCAGGCAGGAAAAGTCGGTTTGCTGATTGGTTATCCTGGGAATGCAATGTTTCGTCTGTAAATATTCTATCTTCTTCATATTTGGATGAGCTTAAAGCGTCACAAGAGGATGATTTATAGATTCGTAATATTAAAAGCACAATAAAGGATAAATTTGGATATTCAACTTGTCAAAATTAGTAAATATCAGAATGCGCCCAAAATTTGTGTTGAGGCCAGTTTTCGAAAAAAATTATGTCTTTAGCCCATGATAATTCTTTGGTGTGTCATTGGGGCATTATAGCTACTGTGAAGAAAATATCTTCTAGATTTTTTTGGCCCACCAAGTATAGCGATATAAAAAATTATGTATCATCTTGTGTTTGCTGCGAAAAATCAAAATTGAAAAATTCGTCTGCTCCATTTCAACAAGGGTTGTGTGCCAACACCCCTTTTCAGAAACTGGCCATGGACGTGATTGGTCCAGTTCAAACCTCTTCTGACGGAAATTCGTTTATAATAGTATTCATTGACATTTTATCACGTTTTGTTAAGGCATTTCCCATTAAAAATCAGCAGGCTTAAACGATTGCCAAGATTTTTATTTAACAAATTGTTTGTCTCTATGGCATTCTTCAGGAAGTCATCACTGACCGGGGAACCAATTTTATGTCAAGGGTCTTTAAAATAATTTCTGCTCAGTTGGGCATTGTTCAGAAGTTCACCACTGCATACCGATCTACCTAAAATGGAATTGTGGAAACATATAATAAATCCCTTGTGGAGACAATTCGCAATTTATGTGATGACCACCCTAAATCTTGGGATAAGGATTTGAATTTTGCACTTTTTGCCCTTAGATCAACAATAAATGAGAAAACTGGTCAATCACCAGCTTATTTACTTTATGGTTATCATCCTAAATTACCTTTGGACATTATTGAACCTGAAGGGAGTATTACCAATCGTGAAGAAACATCAGCAAATCTCAAGATATCTCGGCTGAAAACTGTTTCTCTTGATATTGACAAGAGAAACAACCATATTAATTTAAAGAACAAAGCTAAAACTGTTCCACATTTCACTATAGGTAGCAAAGTATGGCTTTTGCGGAAGGGTGGATGCAAGAAAAAATTTTCATTAAAATATTTAGGTCCATTCGAAATTATTCAACAGATGTCTGATGTGTTATCAGATCAAGGGTATTAAATATAAAAACCTAGATACTGTGCATAAAAGAGTGGTTGGCAAAAAGAGGAACAAACCCAAGGAGGTTGAAGATGCATCAGAAGTTGAATCTGATGAAAATGAAGAAGATTTTGTTTTAGCACCTTTGATAACTCAGTTATCTGAGGAAAGTTTGTTGACCTCCCTACTCATGTGTCTCCTAAGAGATATAATCTTCGGAATCTGCCAAAAGTAGATTATTTAACTATTCAAAAAGGAATAATATTTAAATAAGTGTCAATTTTTTTAGTTTTTATATACTTTTGTCAAGTATATATTTTCTTTATTGGTAGATTATTGAGGTATGTGATGTTCAAATAATTCTCCCATCACATTTGTTTTTTGTGGAGAATAAAATGATAAATTATTAACCTCAATTTATTATCTGGCTTGCAGCCACTAAAGTTTTACTTCATTTTAAAGCTTGGTAATTTAGGATTATTTAATTTTCATTAGTTTTTTTTGACCCAGGCAATATTATTAAAATTTGTTTTATTATTTCTTTTATGGCTGTCTGTCATTTAAACCATAATTATATTTTCTTTCCCCATATGTATTTTGGGTGGATTTTGAAGCATCTCAACTACAATATTGATTAATTAAATAATGTGTACACATTCACTTATAATTATTTACTTGTAGACATTTTCTTATAAATGTTTAGTTGTAAAATATTTTCTTTTGCAAACTAGAGTCAATTTACTTTATAGTATTTTGCTTATAAACATTTCTTTTAAAGAAATTTTGTTTATATTTCTTCAAGTTACATGTCCGTTGTCAATAATTGCTTTTGCAATATTTATACAAGGATCCTATGAATTTGAGAATTTAAGTTGTTTAATAAGATTAATTTTGTATAATTTTTCTTTAGATAGCTTAATATGATTTTGTCAACAATGTCAAAGAAACATATTGATTGTTGTCTTTTCTTCTGAAGTTGTTCTATAATTTACATAATCATGCTCTAAAATGTGCCTTTCTATTGTCGCCGCATGCTAGCCGTGTGCTTCTTGACTGTTGCCCCAAGATCATAAAGCTGTCAGCTTTTGAAAATTTCTTCACTACTCTTCCACTCTTCCTTTTGGCCATGATGCTGACATGAGGCTCCTCCATCTTCCATAGCCACTACAGCCTTCAACTTTCACCTTGATACCTGAATTATTCTGCAAAGATAATGTTTTGATTACACCATTCCTTAAGTATCTGGATATATAAGCCCTTTTCATTCTCATTTTCTTCGTCCACTTTTGTTGAGATGGACATTTGTTTCTATAAACTGTGACACAGATTTGTCTGGATTCTCTGGAAGTCATCTTTGTCCTGTGTCCACTATGTAATATAAAGTTTTTTTGTGTCTGTAGTGTGCTAGTCTTGCACATCGGGACTTAAATTAAAATTTTCAATTAGGACTTTTAGCCTTTCTAAATTTTACAAAAGTCAATTTTTTGTAATTTCTCTTTTCTTATCTTCATTTCTGGACCCCAACGTAATTCCAAATTTTCTTTCATTAATTTAATGGGGGGTTTTAAGTTGTTTTTTTTTTAATTTTGGTCCCTTTGCATCTAACAAAATGGCTACAGTGGAGTAGTCAAATAAATATTTTAATTTTTTTTGTATTGTCTGCCTTCCATTTTTCTTCATGGAAAATAGTAAGGAAAATTTTTTTTTACTGGATTTCTTTTTATTATTCCCTGTCAGAAATTAATATTTACAACTGTGGGTGAATCAAGCATTCTGATTACAGTTAAAGCTTTTTGCATCTCGTGCAAATATTTGATTTTCAAGCTTGATTAAGCTTTAATGCATATCAATTTTCTTTTTCATTTGTGATGGCCACACAAGGGCTCTGAAGTTTTCCTTTACGTGCATAACTATTGCATGTTTTCTTAATTTTACTCAGCAATTTTTCATGTTGCTATGTTTTCATTAAACTACTTGATTCACGTTCAATTGTGTTTTTTTTTTATTGTATCTTACTTCTTGAATTTATGGGGATTAATATGTAAAGACAGATCTTTATAAAGCTTATTTTTTTTTCAATAATAAAATACAAATTCAATTCTTTTACCATGCCTGCTGCTTATGTTTTCTTGTCTGCAAACACACCTTAACTGCATACAACCTTATTTAGCTTAAATTTTATGATATAAGTTTTTTTCCAACTTTAAAAAAAGAAAGCAATATCTAGTCTAAATAATGTTTAGATTATAAATCCATTATACTTTCCTTAACGATCTTTTTCTCTTATGTTAATCTCACTAATGTTGTGAGGGTAGTTTATTTTGATAAAAGTAACAAATTTTAAAGAATTTAAATTTTCTTTGTAGTCCTTTTTATAAATGCTTTAAAAATTTAAACTCAAGCTAATATTTTTAATAAGTTGACGTTTATAAGTCATAAATTACCTTTAAAATTTAAACATTACATTTAGTGTTGTTTAAATGTTGCCTAGATAAACCAACTAACGTATAAACTTTACATTTGCTATCGTGATTAATCTAAATAAAGCAACGTTTTAATAGAAACGTTACATTTGGTGTCGTGACCAGGATCAAATTCATTCTTTTTCTAGTTATAGAATGGTTTTTGTGGATTTTTGACTGTGTGTCTTATAATTAATACATTTGGTGCCCAATAATAGGAGTTAGAATCAGTTTTTTTTTAGCAGAATATAAGTTTCATATATTTAAACATTATGATTATATGTGTGTTGCAGGCTAAGAAAACAAATTAATATTGAAGCTTTTTTTTTGTATCTGCTTTGCAAAAGAAATAATATATATATAATGCCTGATAGTCAAAAAACTGCTCCCATGCTTGCTGGATACACTGGTGCAATTCCATTCTTTACCAATGATGATGGTGGTCTTAATGTGTCTGTCTTTTTGGCCATGCTTTATAAAATTGGGTTGGCAGCCCAGTGGTCTGAAGATATTAAATTGACCGTTCTTAAATCCAAATTAAAGGGCTGCTGAATTCGAATTATATGATTTGGAAAACTATACTGAATTTAGAAATAGATTTTTGCAAATTTTCAGTAAAATTAAAGTTGATAGAGACTTCTTTAAAGAGCTCTCTGATGTTGTTCAGAAGAGACGCGAATCGGTGGAAGACTTCTCTAATAGACTTATTCTAGCAGTAGATAAGTTTCTAAAGCAAAATCCTGCTCTTAATCAGGAAAGGAATAAATTTCTCAAATCTAGATTCACTAATAGTATTATTTTAATTCATAAGAGAGTTCTCATGGTTGTTAAACCTATATCATTTGGAGATGCCCTACAATGCGCCCTTTAAAATGAAGAACTTGAAAAACGGGTAATATTAGAAGCCTCATCTTCACTTGTGAATGAGTCAAATTCAATGGAAACAGCAGTGTCTCAGCAGTTAAAGGATCTAGAAAGCATGGTATGACAGTTGTCAGGGGTTGTTAACAATTTGTCTATTAACTCGGTGTCTCAGAAGGCCAAGGTGACCTGTTACAAATGTGGTCTTGAGAGTCACATAGCCCCCAATTGTTTTAGTAAAAACAAAATTCCAGCTTTATCCCAAAAGGATAAAAGAGAGATTCTTGTCAATTGTAATGAGGAAAATTTATACACAGTAAATATTTCTATTAATTTACAAAAGTTCATTATTATTGTTGATACAGGATCACAAGTTTCCTTTTTAAATCAGTCTCTTGCTGACCAAATACCAGGTTTAAAAATATTAGACAAGAATCTTTTTGTCAAGGGTGTTAGTGGTGGTTGTACTAACATTTCTAAATTGGGCCGTGGATCTGTTATGATTCAAGGAATAAGTCTTGGAGAGAGAGACTTTGTATTACATGACCTTAGTGACAGGCCATACGATGGCATTCTTGGCACTGACATTTTAGCAGGGTTTAGAATTTCTTGCCCTTTGAAAAACTAATGTTTTTTGAAATCTGCCCAAGGTAGATTATTCTACTATTCAAAAAGGAATATTATTTAAATAAGTGTCAATTTATTTTTTACTTTTAATATACTTTTGTCAAGTATATATTTTCTTTATTGGTAGATTACTAAGGTATGTGATGTTCGAATAAATCTCCCATCACATTTTTTTTTGTGGAAAATAAAATGATAAATTATTTACCTCAATTTATTATCTGACTTGCAGCCATTAAAGTTATACTACATATTATTTCTTGATAATTTAGGATTATTTAATTTATATTAGTTTTTTATTTTGTCCCGGGCATTATTATTAAAAGTCTTATTTTTTTGTATTTTAGAGTAGGTAAAATGAAAGTAAGTTGTTTTATTCTTTCTTTTTTGGCTGTCAGTCATTTAAACTGTATATATATATTTTCTTTCCTCAATTTATATGTTGGGTAGATTTTGAAGCATCCCAACTGCAACATGGATTAGTCAAATAATGTGTACACATTCACTCATAATTGTTTATTTGTAAACATTTTCTTTTGCAAACTAGAGTCAATTTACCTTATAGTATTTTGCTTATAAACATTTATTTTAAAGAAATTTTGTTTATATTTCTTCAGGAGACATTTCCGTTGTCAATAATTGCTTGTGCAATATTTATACAAGGATCCTATGAATTTGAGAATTTAAGTTATTTAATAAGATTAATTTTGTAAAATTTTTCTTTAGATAGCTTAATATGATTTTGTCAACAATGTCTATGAAACATATTGATTGTTGTCATTTCTTCTGAAATTGTTCTATAATTTACATACTCATGCTCTAAAGTGTGCCTTTCTTTTGTCGCCGCGTGCTAGCTGTGTGCTTCTTGACTGTTGACTTTTGAAAATTTCTTTACTACTCTTCCACTCTTCTTTTTGGCCATGATGCTGACATGAGGCTCCTCTATATTCCATAGCACTACAGCTTTCAACCATCACCTTGATAACTGAATAATTCTGCAAAGATAATGTTTTAATTACACCATTCCTTAAGTGTCCGGATATGTAAGCCCTTTTTCATTCTGATTTTCTTCGTCCACTTCTGTCGAGATGGACATTTGTTTTAATAAACTGTGACACAGATTTGTCTGGATTCCCCAGTGAATTACTTCTCCGGAACACACCTTTATCTTCTGTTCACTATGTAATGTAAAGTTTTTGTCTGTTCTGTGCTATTCATGCCCATTGGGACTTAAAATTAAATTTTTCAATTCAGAATTTTTAACCTTTCTAAATTTTACAAAAGTCAATTTTATGTAATTTCTCTTTTCTTATCTTCATTTCCGGACACCAATGTAATTCAAAATTTTTTTTCATTAATTTAAAGGGGGGATTTAAGTTTTTTTTAATTTTGGTCCCTTTGCATCTAACAAAATGGCTAAAGTGGAGTAGTCAAATATGTATTTTAATTTTTGGTAATTTCTGCCTTCCATTTTTCTTTATGGAAAATGGTAAGGAATTTTTTTTTTTACTGGATTTCTTTTTATTATTCCCTGTCATAAATTAATTTTTACAACTGTGGGTGAGTCAAGCATTCTTATTACAGCTAAGGTTTTTGCATCTCATGCAAATATTTGATTCTTTAAGCTTGATTATGTTTAAATGCATGTCAATTTTCTTTTTCATTTGTTATGGCCACACAAGTGCTCTGAAGTTTTCTTTACATGCATAACTATTGCATGCTCTCCTAATTTTACTCAGCAATTTTTCATGTTGCTATGTCTTCATTAAATTATTTGATTCACATACAATTGTGGGTTTACTTTTGTACTGTATCTTACTTCTTGATTTTATGGGGATTAATGTGTAAAGATAGATCTTTATAAAGTTTATTTCTCTTATAATATTAAAATATAAATTCAATTCTTTTACCATGCCTGCTGCTTATGTTTTCTTGTCTGCAAACACACCTTAACTGCATACAACCTTATTTAGCTTAAATTTTATGATATTATAAGTCTTTTTTCAGCTTTAAAAAAAAAACACAACGCAATGTCATGTCTAAATGATGTTTAGATTATACACTGACTATACTTTCCTTAACGATCTTTTTCTCTTATGATAATCTCACTCATGTTGTGAGAGTAGTTTATTTTGATAAAAGCAGTAACTTATAAAGAAATAAAAATTTTTTGTAGTCCTTTTTATAAATTCTTTAAAGATTTAAACTCAAGCTAAAATTTTTAATAAGTTGACGTTTATAAGTCGATAAATCATCTTAAAAATTTAAACATTACATTTAGTGTTGTATAAATGGTGCCTAGATAAACCCACTAACGTATAAACGTTATATTTGTACCGTGTTTAACCAAAAAAAAAAAACCAACGTTTTAACCGAAACGTTACAAGTGGGTGAAATTGTTCTTGGGAAACAATAGGAAAGAATTAAAGATGTATGCTTGTTTGACAGAGGGTATAAAGAAGGCCACCCAGTGTGTGCCTGGTTTACTAGCATCGTCTGTATTTGCAATTAGTATCGAAGGATAAACAGGATGGAGAAATGCAATCAAATCAGCGGGGAAAACACTTCGTGCTAGAGGACGAGTGAAGGGATCACACACGCGTGCGCTCCATAGCTGCTGTGCGTCCATTGAACCTCATTTGTGAAATCAAAGCTTACGTTTCTGTCTTTATTGATTTCCAGGAGATTCTGATACTGACAATAGGAAATCAGGTTCACAGAGGCTGGTAAAGCTTTAGAGAACTGAACTTCAACACTAGCGCACCGTTGCGTATAAGATTGTATCTATCTGTATAATAATTCCTGTCACTTGAAAGATCGAAGGCAAAAAATATGTAACCAGTACAGTAATCAAACTGACTGAAATCAACATCTCTGTCTTCTTTCCAAAGTCCAAGTGCTTTCATGGAGTAAACAAACTCTCTCACATAAGATCCCGTCTCAAAATTCGGTTTTAGAGGATGAAAAGGTATTGATTGAGTATCTAATGACAACGAGAAGAAAGATAGTTTGAAATGTTGAAAGTTGAAGGGGTTTGAAGTAAAAGTACTGTTCTGTGCTTCACTCGTTGTAAATGCAAAAATCAAGCGGGTCGGAATCTGGCCAGTGATTAACTTCTCTATGACGTGATTTCTACTACCAGCTGCAATGCTCGACGATCTCATTTCAACTCGCCCATTGGGCTAAAACGCATTAGTAGTTTGTAGATCTTTGTCTGCTAATTACGTGGCTGTGTTAACTTTAACTCTCTCGACGTTCAGTGTTTCTTTACGAATTGTAATCTGATAATTAGTGTTAACCTCGTCAAACATCAGTGCAATATTTGGCTTACTTCTGTAAAACCTCAGTCTAAAATCCAAAGAGTTTAGCAGTAATCGACTCTGGTGGAGAATGTCTAAATGGAGAATATCCCCCAAGTAATAAACACCGTTTCGGGCAAGCTTTTTGCATGACATAAGACCACTGTTTGAGTCATCAGTATTATCCATTTTTCAGCTTGTGTCTTTACAATAACCTGCTGTTTTGAGCTGTGTTTTTTTAGAAACTCGAGCATACTTCAAAAGAGTTTCAAAATATGCTCTGTATGGATATAAGCTGTTGCTATGACTGACTAAAGTATCTCCGAGGTAACAGTCCACTTGAGAGAATAACAAGTGTAAGAAAAGTTTTACAGGTCCTGTTTTATCGTCTGATGGTAGCACCCAAAAACCTTTATTGATAACGACTTCTAAACCCAGCTTAGTTTGATCGAGGTCGATGTAAAAATCCACTAAACCGGGGACAAAGAATTCGATGTGACGTCTTGTCTTATGATTGCTGTCGGTTGGTATCCTGTGACTTGTCGTTTTTCCTGCTGTCCACTCGTGTGAGGAATATAAAAAAATGTCGAGATCGCTGTTAAGTCATTCGATGCTCATCTGGTGTATCATTAAAGCCATGATCAGGTTGTTATTAGGTGATGCTAAAGAGTGCATGTTTAAAACAGATTTTGCGTTCCTTCTTTACCGTTGACGTCTTCTTTTTCTGTTTCCACCTTTGGGCTTTTTTCGA
Source organism: Rhysida immarginata (assembly GCA_023313115.1). Taxonomy (NCBI): domain Eukaryota; kingdom Metazoa; phylum Arthropoda; class Chilopoda; order Scolopendromorpha; family Scolopendridae; genus Rhysida; species Rhysida immarginata. The sequence goes on from JAHWFO010015411.1 coordinate 173,558, forward strand.
CTTTGTTGAGTGTTGTGCATGCCCTATCACACTGAAATTGGACGTAAGAAACGACTCCAAGCTGTTGCTTCTAGGTCTTTTTACACATGAGTTATTGAAGTAATTCGTCTTTTAGTTCTACCTCTACCCCTCTGAACTCTGGCACCCATTTCCTGGAGGGCACTACCACCTGCCTCCTTCATTCGTGAGGCAAATGACTGTTTCAGATTTTGACCTTGTATCACATCATAAAAAACAGAAACACCACCTATTAAGGCATGGCGACTGAGAATTTTCCCCACAGATTTAAATAGTGGTGTGGCTAAATAAACAGATTGGAAAATGCAGAACCAATATCATTAGCTCGCTGAAACCTGGTACGTCTAAACACTGGAATGCCGCTACCCTTCTGACCCAAATAGGGAACGTGCATCTTGTACTGAATTAAGCGTATTGTTGAGCAAAAGAAATAGACTTCACTCTACGGCAGTTTTTTTACGAAAATATAATTTCACAACTGTTTTCCCAGATATAAACGACAGCAAATCAACGCGGTCTGAATGAAAAGCAATTACAATCGTGTCAATGACTTTTTTACTTTAAGGGAAAATAGTCAGGTGAATGAAAAGTTTGATAAATCACTTCTCGTCTTTCATACTTGCTTGTTCGACTGAAAGTATGAAAGATGAGAGCGTTGGATTCCTATAAGGTCGTATAACTCTGAATTCAATTTGTTCTTCGATTTGATTGGTCGTAAAAGCAATTTTCAAAGTACTGTTTACAGCTGTAATGTTCTTGAAAAGGGCAGGGAAATGCGTTTCCATTAATGAAACCTCCCCCCGCCCTTGGGAACATAGCGTACGCTCTAGTCGTGTGATAAAATGTGCAGTTGTGTTGGGTTGTTTTTTGTCAGCTGTCGCCGTATTCGAAGGTAAAGTAACGTAGAAATCCTTGTCTTCATTCATGTTGACGAAACGCAAACCACAACTGACAGATTACACCTTGTAAACGGTTTAAAAGATTTGTGTCTCGAACCTAGCTGTTCATGCTGTCTGGGTAACCTTGCCATTTAACAAATGCTTCATGCACACCACGTCTAGTGCGTCTTTGAATAATTCGCTCGATGTTTAAGTCTTCAGGCATTTTAAACCTTTGTAACTCCTGTTCATACAATACATCTGCAATCTCAGCACCTTTGTATTCTTTTATTGTATACACAACAGGCTTTCAAAAAACGATTTTTGAAACTTCAAACACTTCCTCAGTCCAATTCGGTAGATAGCCCTTTTCGGCTTCAAACTTGTCTCCGAGGTTAGTGTTACCTTGTTGGCGTTTGTGTACCAAATTCAACCCTATGACATTGTTGAACCTCAAAAACATTTTCCACGTTCCAATAACATTTCAGTATTCACTTACGTTTATCGAATGAAAGTCTCACCGCAATTTTGGTTTATAAACAAATAAACAACAAAAAACTTGTTGCTATGCTTTTTTAGTGCCGTCTGGATCATACACAATAAACCTTATATTTCTATCTCATTTCGTTGCTTTCAAGGAAAGTATACATCAATTTGGGACACTCCATATTATATTCCAGGGTTGCTGTGCCTCGTCCTTCTCTGATACATTCGTCAAAAAAGAGATCAGGATGAGCTGGATGATGAACTCGACATAGAATCCAGCATTTCCCTTCTTCTAATATAAAATCTTACAACATTATAACAAACTTCTGGTGTTCATATTTTAATTGCTACTAGTGTGTACTTCTCTGTATATAACCATTAATAAATCTAAGTCTAACTTAAACTGCAGAGAAATTTTGTATTAACATCTTACTAATCGTGAAATTTTCCACAAACCGAAAATTTTTATATACAGTTCAGTGGTGTTAAAACCTTTGCAATTTGTGTTAAATCAAAACGTTCATGTAAAATTATCTCAAGTATAAACAAAATTGGGTCTAGTTAAATGGAATTTATATTTTCTGCTAAATTAAAACATAGTTCTTATTTTCTCTTATTTTACAGAAATTTGAAACACCTCATATATATTCGCTTACAAATGGAAAGCGGTGAATACTTTATAAAAGAGGAAGTACAAAAATATAGAGTAAATATTTCGATTTATTTATTTTTATTTATTTATTTATTTATTTATTTATTTATTTTATTAATAGATACATTACCTTATTGTGCCCAATGAGGCCCGTATGGTTAAGAACCGACGAGTTAGTCCTCACGGGTACTCTAAATATTACCAAATTGAATCAAAACAATGGGTTAGTACAAAGCAAATCAACTATAATAAGGTAGAAGTAACAATAGGATGACGGTAATCAAGCTAATTAAACCAGAATTGGAATAATTTACCAAATTAAATAATGCGAAAAAAATTGTATAGGTGATTGACTATCGACAGAGTAAAATAAAATGGTATTATTAATAAAATAAAAGTTACATATTGCAGTAAATAATAATCAAATCAGACGAGCTCTATTAGGAGAAATGTGAGTTAAACAGTAATTCCTTGAATATTTACGGAATATCGAATAGGAATTTAACGACCATATTTGAGGAGGAAGACAGGCCCAACATTTAATACCGATCAACGAGACACCTCGGTTTCTCTAATTAAGAGTAAAAAATGGTAAACGTATCTCGTTAGCAAGCCGTGTAGGATAATTATGCCTGTCTCGGTTACAACATACTGTTATAGGGGTAGTTAAAATTAGGAGTGCGCTAGAAGTCTTATAAATAAATGAACATAAGGATAAAAAATATAATTGGTATATAGTCAACATGCGAAACGAGAAAAATTGGTTACTAACAGAAGAAGATTTCGGAAGGTTTAGTAAATTACGAAGAAATCATTTTGTAATTTAAATAGCCTAGAAAGATTAACCGTGGAAGTAGCACCCCAGAATATAATACCGTAGATTAATGATGAGTGTATCCAAGAATAATATAATAACAACAGAATGTTGGAAGGAAGGTAGTGGAATCTGGAGATGATGCCTTGTTTTTTGGTGAGCTTACTAACTAAGGTTTCAATATGAGTATTCCATGATAAATTGGAATGTAAAGTTAGTCCAAGGTAAGTAAAGGTCGTTGTAGTAGAAATAATATTATCGTAATAAACCGCAGGAGATACGGGTATATTATGTTTGTTACGCTGGTAAAAAAAAAAAAAAAAACATTATTGAGAGTATTAAGAGATTGGTTAATAAAAGTTAAAAGATCTGAAATGTCACTGTTAGATAGAACTAAAGAAATATCATCAGCATATAAAATAATTTTGAAAGTAGTAAAGATTAGAGAGAGATCGTTAACGTATAAATTAAAAAGGATCGGAGAGAGGATCGAGCCCTGGGGGACTCAGCGATTCCTGACAATATTAAATGACGATTTTCCACAATGAGCTAAATAATACATTCTATTAGTGACGAAATTGGTGAGCCATAAAAGAGGTAAGCCTCGAACACCGTAGAAAGTATGTAACTTAAAAAAAAGTAGATAAATAAGTATAGAGTCAAATGCCTTTGTAAAATCAATGAAAACAGATGCAACAAATTTATTCTGAGACATTTGGGATGAGAAAAATTCAAGTAATGCATAGGTTGCCGTCTCACATTCCTTTTGGGCACAAAACCATGTTGACAAGGAGAGAGATAATTGTGATTTTGAATGAATTTTGAAAATCGGATAAAAAATAATTTTTCAAAAATTTTTGAAAACATTGGGATTGCAGTAATGGGATGGTAGTTAATATATGCACTAGAAAAACCTTTCTTAAAAATCAGAACTAGACGCAATAATTTTAGAACCGTGGGGTATGTGCCTGCACTAATAGATTGATTAAAAATTAAGGCAAGAGGGAACGCGAACTTTTGCTTTAGTGCTATAATTTCATCTGAGCAGAAAGCAGGTTCAAATCCATGGGAAGATTTTTAATTGCGCTATATCGCTAGAGATTACATCTTTGATCGTTGGAGTAACATAAAAACTGAATGCAGGAGAGGGAACATGAAAAGGACAGTTGGTATCAGAAGAAAGAGGGTAAAGAAGAAGAAGAAACAGAGTCAGGTTGAGAAAAAGGAGTAGTGGGTAAATTAGAGCCGCCAGACAAATTCTTCAGAACACGCCATTTCTCTTTACTAGATCGGAGGCGCAAAAACAAAAAGTTATAATAAATTCGTTTAGAAATTTTTAAGGAAATTAGAAATAAACTTAAACATATTGAATGCTTTAGCATTAGGATTTCTACGGTATTTTCGGTAGAAAGCATTTTTTTAATAAGTTCTAAGATATAAGACAGTAACATTAGGAATAATAGAAGAGCACGTATACTTAGGAAAGTAGCGATCATATCCAAGTTGAAAATGAGACAAAAAACAATCAAAAAGTAGATTAGAATTAGTAAAATCAGATAAAAGGTAGTTCCAATCTGTTAGAGCTAAAAAGAAATTCAGGATTGAAATTCGATTAGGAGTAATTAAACGTGAACGGATATGAGTATTCTAGTAGATATTTAAAGTGAGGGTATTAAAAATCGTAAGTAAAGGAAAATGATCAGAAATATCATCTCAATGTCCTGTTGAAAACTCTTTCATTGAAGCTGGGTATGATATCCAGTCTCCACTTCCTCCCCCCAAATATCCTCCTCTTGCTATATTACGCGTTAGTTCACTCTAAACTATGTTATGGTATCCAATTTTGGGGCGCATCTATAGACTTTAATTTAGTTCGTTTATTTCGCTTACAAAAATGGTTCCTTAGAATACTACTTAGACTTCGCAAACCCTCTCCCGTCTCTCACCTCCTCAACTCCTGACAGATTGCTACAATATATCAACTTGACGTAGTTCAATTAGTAGCCGTCGTCTATAAAATTATTAACGGAAATCTAATTCTTACTACCCCGCTAATCCTGGTTCCCCAAAATCAAATACACTCCTACCCACACGTAAATCCCTCCGTTTTAAAACTGCTTTAATTATCAGTTATCAGCGCCGTTGTGTTTCTTACAATGGAGTTAGATGGTGGTCTCTTCTCCCTAATAGCCTTCGGTCTCCCATGTCTTTCTCTACCTTTAAGAAGGAACTGAAAAAATATATCTTCTGTAACACACATTATCATCAGGCCTTTCTAAATCTTGTTGTATAACGTTCGACTTTTACTTTTACTTTTATTGTTTATAAGTAATTTATTTCTGTATTATAATTTATTTAACTTCGAATTTTAATACTACATTTACAAAATGATATCACTATATAGCATGAATCTGTTTAAATTTTATAGTGAATTTTAGACCTATAAATAGTGGTAGACACTCATTTGTAATTTCTAATTAGTACGGATTCTCTTTCAATGTTAAAAAAAAATACAATTCCATGTATAACTAGCACGCTTTTTCTGTATAATCCCTCTCGGGGACCTAACATGTCGGCCTTCAGCCATACAGGCCCCTACTAGGATACTTTTTTACTATGTCCTTTTTTTTCAATAAATAAATAAATAAATAAATAAATAAATAACCATATCGATAAAGCTACTGAAAAGAACCGAGTCAGAGTTCATAAAGCAAGAATTTATTGCCAAATATGAATTGTACTGAGAGGAATAGTGTGAGAATGAGAGGTTAGAAGGTAAAAGCTCAGAACAGGTTAAAGGATCTAGAAGTTGATTGAGTGAAGAAGAGGGTTTATTGAAATAACCAATTTCCTGGATTTTTGTAAGTCTAGTTGGGTAGAAGACAAAAAGTTAAAAAAGGGGGAAAAATTGAGTGGGGACTATAAATAATTAAAAAAAATAAACTTGTTGTTACTTAAAAGGGTAAGGGCCTCCTAGTCGGATGATACTAGCGTACACTGGGAAATAAGAGAGAAAGAAAATCGACAAGAGAGATATACACTAATACCACCTCCACGTTTTTTGGAACGACAGATTGAGACAGTTCTGTATGCAGGAATATTTGGGGCGTCACAAGGGTCGTAGATCCAACTCTTGGTAAAAATCAACATATTTAGTGATAAAGATAGATTATATAAATTAGCTAGATCACTAGAAAGGTTGGCGAACAAGTTCCTAACGTTTAAATAGAAAAAAGAAAAATTCTACAAGAGAGAAGAACTCGAGAGATCATTAATGAGAGAATTAGTTTTTTCAACTGATATCTGAATAACAAATTCAGACATTGTAACAAGGAAAATGGACAAAAGTAGAATAAGTAAATTAATCTAACTAAGTAAAAAGGAGAAAAAAACTTAATATAAATGAATATAAGTTAAATAAAAAGAGAATACGTAAAATAAGGCAAAGTATAGTACATGGGAGAGAGCACTTTTGCAAATGTGATATGTTAAACGCCGGAATACAAACTAAGAAATTTAAGTAAAAAAATAGTGTCAAAAAGAAAAAAATAGTCAGAAACCAAAAACAAAAATGGTTATATGAATGCCAAATCATGAGAGGGATAACGAGGTCACGATGAGTTGAAGTGGCCATCTGCAGAATGACGGGTCAGCAAGACAGAGAAGTACAAGGACCTAGACGGTGGATTGAGACGATATCGGAAGGTTGGGTGGGAACTAAAAGTTGATCAGTGAACATCCCAGCGATTAAATGTTCAATTAAGTTCTCAGCCGGCTTTTCAGGAACACCAAAAATTCGTAGATTGAACCGCCGGGTATGTTGTTCTAAACCAGGGCTGTCCAAGATTTCTGTCCGCGGGCAGCGCCTGTGCACGCGGGTAATCTTCCTTACCCCTATTGCACATTACGTTGATCAGTTCCGTAAATTCGAATTGCTAATTATCAATTCGACATTATAAAAAAAACGAGGCAGTTTACCATTTTATTTCCTTCGTTTTAATGTGACAATTTTCTCGATATCAGTTAGAATTGCATTTTCTTTTTCCCGGCAGGACACGACTGCTATTTAGAATCCGATCTGTGAACAATGAAAAAAAAATTTTCCACTCCGGTTTAAATACTGGTTCAGTGATTTTATGCTTTTTCGGAATGTAAGCCATGTTATGCGACACGAAAAACAAACAAATATCAGTAACAAAAGAAATAATGCCTCATTTAATGCAATCGCCCCTTAAAAGTCTGGCAACACTGCATAGGCAAAACTATACCCACTCCCCTCCTGACTTTTGGACTATCTCCTCCGCTTTGCCCGTGAGCTTTGTCCGCGAGCATTTTATGTTGCAAGCGGGTGACGTGCACAATTTGGACGGCCCTGTTCTAAACTGTCGAACTGCTTAAATGCCTCATCCATTAGTGAAGCTCCGTCGCGGAACAAACCCGATTCGATCGAATCCAGTCTTTTATTCATGGCCTTATGTTGTTCCTCGAGTTGATTAAGCCGAGCGGTGGTTGATTCTATCTTCTCTAATAAAGGGTTCAGTTTAGATGCTTTATCTTGTATCTTAGACTTCAGATCTTACAACATTTTGGAAATCGTAGAAGAAATAATAGAATCCAAGGAGTCTTAAGTTCTCAAAATACGTTTGAATGGATTTCTCAATCATCGCCTTGAGAGAATTATCTTATAGTTGTTTGAAGGGCAAGTCCGAAGCGGAGGTACGAGAGGTAGAAGGTTTATTATTCGTTGCGTTTTTTGCTGAATCACGAGGCATCATGGAGAGTTAAAGGACAAAATTGAAGAATATATCAATATGTATCGTAAAGGCTTAAAAGTACAGAAAATAAACAGGATGCAATGTTCACCAAAATTAAATATCTCTTATACTGGTACAAATAAATAGACCACTATTACACATAAAAGTTTTTACTTGACGGATACGTATTTCGGCAGCACTGCTGCCTTCTTCAGCATCCAACTATCGACCACGACCAGTAGAGGCAATTGGCTAAAATTTTGCATAGAGGACCTCGAAGACCCGGAGAGAGTCGTAGGCTAGGTCCCGTTTACGTCCGATCTCCCGTTGGCCTCCTACGCTCTTCTCATCGATATTCAGATGACAACAATATCGAAAAATTATGAAATATCTCACCAACAATATGCACGGACCAACAAAACAAGGCAAAGTTTGTGCCAACAATCGGCAAAATGTCTTTTTATCAACAATCGGCTGCTTGGGTTTCTATTGTGTGTCAACAAGGGATGATATTAAATGCTTTCTTTAAGGAGGCTTGAAGTTGTAAGGGGATTGATAATAATAAGGACGGCTCAAGAGGAAGATCACTGTCTACATGAAATTTCTAATTGTTACTCCTGTCCCATTAATAATTATTGTTGTGAGGACAAAACTATTTTGCATGAAACTATTTTTGGTTGGATGGGCATCCATATATTGATGAAGGAACAATATTTGAAATGGTCTTCTTCCGATATTGGCACTGCATCAATATTTAGTTGATGCATGGATGAAAAAAACCAGGACAGAAAATTCCTATCCGTCGCATATCAGGAAAATTTCAGTGGCGCCCTCGGATGGTGTGCATGTTGAAACTAGATGTAAATAATGCCGTCGTCTGGTACGCAATACTGCTCTGCATTTAATTTCTCAAATTCCTGGAAAAATTTTAAAACCCTATCGTTTTTTCGATTCCCTAAAGATGTATAAAGGTGAATACTGTAGTTATTAGACAGGCATAAGTTTTTCGTTTCGTTTCAAAATCGAAACAAAAATAATAATAATACTGCTCATTTGACCACTCATAAACGTTGATCGTATTGCAATGCCTACTTTATAATTAAATTAGATGTTCTAAAGGGATTCAAAACTCTCGAAGAGAGGATTTACGAGGTCGTGAAGGGGAATTAAATATTTAAGGCTACATATTATGTACCAAGCATTTTGAAAGTTCACAATTTATGACTAGTGAAAAAAGGTAAACATAACGCTAAGGCATCATTTGGTGAATGCTGTATATAGTGATCAATAAATTTGTGATAATATCAAACAAATTTGCATGCTTTGATTTTTTTTAATCTTTCAATCAAATCTCAGTTATCAATCAACTCATTTTATTATGTTAATGAAGTAATCAGACGTACTTTGCAAACGCTGTAATAACAGAGTAATCTTGATTCATCTTAAACATCTTCATCCTAGCATTTTTGAAAACAGTAAATTGTCCACATAAGACAATTAAAATGTCTCAAAATGTCTTAAATTGTTTTCCCTTTCAAAAATATTTCAAATAAAATATGTTATCATTTTAAAATTAGTTTCTATACGGTAATGCTTGTTCTTGAGATAATTACCCTGTATATGGGTGAAAAAAAACATGGTTTTTTTTCATCCATGCAATAGGGCAAGAATGACAACTTTTACTTTTTTTTTAATTCTGTGATAAAAATAATTTTGATTTCATTATGGAAATTGTTTCCTTATTTGACATATTTAAACTTACTTTCAAGCTAAAATGGATTAAAAAGTTCACGTTAATCAAATACTAAAAAATTCTTCTTAAAAACTTAATTCCTACACAATCTTTATGGGAGCGACTGCTAGAAAACGTGCAAGACAACAGATGGGGTTTGATCGCGTAAAGAAGTTGATCGCGTAAATATAGGGAGTTTTCCATCCTGATTTTTTTCATCCATGGTTGATGCTACATAAGAAACTACGTAATAATATTAAATTTGATAATGTAGTAAGATAAAAGTTTTTTCGAGGTGCATCAAATTGTATTGTTGCTTCAACAAACAAGCACTCATCAACTCCTTTATTGTTGCTACATCCAAAGCATTTCTCTCCGTACGCATATAGTTTTGCAGCAAAGAAGGAAATTTTGTTACACAGATTTCCACAGCCTGTGATAAAGTTTTTTATTTAAGTTTTTATTTTATTATTGTATAGTGTGTTAGTGGTTAATGGTTAACTGTTTTATGAGAGATATGCTTGATACAATGATGTATAATAAATTTTTTGCTATAATCTGAAAAATTATACATGGCAATAATGAATGAGATAAATAAAGAAATTTACGGTTTTTCTTATATTGTTACCTCGATTGAGCTAATATTACTGAGTATCCACATCCTATCCCAACTCATCATTGTGTCCCGCAAAAATGTCTCCCCAAAGAGAAGCAAGCTTGGCAGAAAATCCCAGAAATCACAGGATATGCAGGATAGGCGTGCTGCAGAGACCCTAGAGCAGCTCGAAGCACGACTTCAAGAGCAGCAACTGCGCCAGGCCGCTGCTCGAGAAGCTGAAAATTCTGCCAGGCGCAGACCCGACTTAATGAGCAGCAACTGCGCAGGCTACTGCCCGAGAATATGAAACTTCTGCCAGGCAGCAGATTAGACTTCAAGAGCTGTAACTACGTCAGGCCGCAGTCCGAGAAACTGAGACACTGCTAGGCAGCAAATCCGACTGCATTTGGACCAGGCCTGTCATGCAACAGCCCGAGAAGCTGATACTCCTGACCAGCGTCATAATCGCCAACTGACTGAGAGGGCTCAACATGTATCTGCTACTGCAAGAGCCTGGCAGGCCAAGCTCAATGATGCTTTCAGTTATGATTGCTCCTTAGCATATGAGGTGAATCCAAGTCTGGCCATCGGAAGGATGTCACAGTGCTGCAGTGACCTTAAGTGGAAGCGTGAAAAACCAGGTATGTGCTGCTCCAGTGGCAAGGTGCGACTTCCTCCAATCTTGCCTCCACCAGAGCCTCTATATTCGCTGCTTTTCGGTGAGTCTGCACAGTCAAAGGCATTCCTTTAAATCATTTGGCTGTACAATTCGCTTTGTGCAATGACGTCATTTGCTGCTCATGAGATGAAGGATACTTGGATGCCAATATTCAAGATTCAGGGTCAGGTGTATCACCGAGTTCGGGCTCTGCATCCCCGTCTGGAAGAGGCTCCTGTATTTCTTCAGATTTAGTTTCTTCGATCAGAGATGGTTGAGGCTCAGAGACGTTTAGAGATGTTTCCTGCTGCAACTGACCATGAAACTTCTGAATCTGCAAAGAATGCTCCATGCCAACAGCAACTATATACGTTCCTTCAAGACTGCGATGAAGCAACAGCACAAATCCACAGCAGACTACACGGTCATCATTAGGGCAGACAAGCGACCTCCTGGCCAGGGTCACTTCAATGAACCCTCAGTGGAGGAGGTGGCAATCCTGATGGTAGGCGAGGGTGGAAGTCCTCGTGACATTATTTTGCAGTCTTGTAGTGCTCCAGTCCAGGCTATTCAGAACACCTATCGCTCATACCATCTCCTGCAGTACCTTCTGCTTTTTTGTAGGGTGGCGCCAAGTCCAAACAAAAAGGTCTCCTGCATTGACTATTATGCCTACCGCATTATCTTTCGAGCCAATGATTTCAACCACTGCTGAGGTGCCTGCGCCTCATGCAGCAGTTTGTAGTTGACATGTTTGCCAAGGTGGAGAATGAGAGACAGCGCTGGATAAGGAACATCCAGGACAAGCTTCGGGCAGAGAAATATGGTCTCCTGAGAGATGCTGTGGCCAATGATAACAATGTCACTGCTGAAAAGGTGGGCCGTCCGGTGGTTCTTAATTCATCATTCACAGAAGGTCCACGGTATAGTATGCTCAGGATGCCATGACCTATGTTCGTAACAGAGGCACTCCAGACCTCTTCATCACCTTCACATGCAATACAGGCTGGGAGGAGATAACTGTGGAGCTGATGCCAGGACAGAAAGCCACAGAGCATGTTGACTTAACATCCCGGGTCTTCCGTCAGAAGGTCATCACGATGATGGAGATCATTGTCAAGGTCAAGGTGTTTGGACATGTTGCCTGCTTTATGTACTCCACTGAGTGGCAAAAGCAAGGTCTGCCACACATGCATTTACTGGTGTGGCTGAAAACCAAAATCAGACCTAATCAGATTGATTCCATAATCAGTGCTGAGATTCCAAACCCTCAGAAGGATCCTAAACTGTTTGACATGGTTACAAAACACATGATTCACGGGCCATTCTGCAATCGCCGCGACAATTCACCCTGCATCAAGAAATGCACCAAGAGGTACCCAAGGCAGCTCCTGCAGGAAACTCAGACTGGTGATGATGGGTACCCTCTGTATCGCTGAAGGAAACCAGAGGATGGTGGCTACACTGCTCAACGCAAATTGTCTCATGGCACTTTGCAGATGATTGACAACAGCTGGGTGGTCCCATACGGCCCCCTGCGCTCTCGACTCTTTCAGGCACACATCAATGTGAAGAGCATTAAGTACATCTGCAAGTACGTCCCAAAGGGAAGTGATGCTGCAATGTTTGCCATCGCAGAGAAGATAGTCAGGCTTGATGAGGTGAATACATACCAGCAGGATAGGTACATCAGTAGCAGTGAGTCTGTGTGGGGCCATCTCAACTTTGCCATCCATGAGCGGTACCCTAGATGGTCGTCCATCTAGAAGGGTATTCTTCAGGTCTGGGAAGCCTCTGGCCTAGTTCGCTCAGGCTCCTCTAAAGACAATGCTCACAGGCTTCTTTGAGGCCTGTCAGACTGACCCACTGGAAAGACATTGCTGTATGCCGAGATGCCCAGGCATTTCCTCTGGATTGCTCAGAAGTGGGAGCTGAGGAAGCAGGGTGTGCCACTGGCCAACTTTCCAGGATATGTGCACAGACGATGCGCTTGGGAGAGTATACACTGTGCATCCAAACAATCATGAGGCCTATCACGTGAGGCTACTGCTGCACCATGTCCGTAGGCCCACCTCATTTCAAAACCTCAAGCTCATAAAGACTCGGGATGTCATAGGCGCAAAGCAGTGTGCTACATTTGTGGAGGCATACAATGAGCTGGGCCTTTAGGAGGATGAATCACACTGGAACCAGTCAATGCAAAAGGCTGTACTTGCAAGATCCCCAGCACAACTGAGGAACCTATTTGCCATCCTGGTGGCCTCTTGCGGGCTAAAGAGCCCCATGACATTGTGGAATGAGCACAGAAAAAGCATGACAGAGGACTTTCTGCACCAAGCAAGGCAGCAGAATCCCAATCTCACAGTAAACTGTTCTGATGCCCTCTTCAACCAGACACTGCTCATCTTAAGGGCACTGCAGAACTGACAGCACTGTGACATCCTTCCAATGGCCAGACTTGGATCACCTCATATGCTAATGAGCAATCATAACTGAAAGCATCATTGAACTTGGCCTCCCAGGCTTTTGCAGTAGCAGATACATGTTGAGCCCTCTCAGTCAGTTGGCGATTATGACGCTGGTCAGGAGTCTCAGCTTCTCGAGCTGTTGCATGACAGGCCTGGTGCAAATGCAGTCAGATTTGCTGCCTAGCCATGTCTCAGCTTCTCAGGCCTGATGCAGTTGCTGCTCTTGAAATCTATTCTGCCTCCTGGATGAAGTTTCAGCTTCTCGGGCAGCGGCCTGGCGCAGTTGCTGCTCTTGAAGTCGTGCCTCGTGCTGCTCTAGGGTCTCTACAGCATGCCTATCCTGCATATCCTGTGATTTCTGCTATTTTCTGCCAAGCTTGCTCCTCTTTAGGGGGACATTTTTGGGGTACACAATGTTGAGTTAGGCTAGCATGTGGATACTCAGCAATATTACCTCAATCGAGTTAACAATATAAAAAAACCCATAAATTTCTTAATTTATCTTATTCATTATTGCCATGTATTATAGCAAGCAATTTATTATACATCATTGTATCAACCAAATAACTCGTAAAACAATTAACCATTAACCACTTGCACACACAAAACCACACAATAATTAAATAGAAACTTTAAAAAAAACTTTATAACAGGCTGTAGAAATCTGTAAAGCAAAATCTCCCTGTTTGCTGCAAAACTACATGCGTACACGGAAAGAAATGCTTTGGATGTAGCAAAACTAAAGGAATTGATGAGTGCTTGTTTGTTGAAGCAACAATACCATTTGATGCACTACGAAAAAAATTTTTCTTACTAAATTATCAAATTCACTAGTAATACGTAGTTTATTATATAGCAACAACTAAATATTGATGCAGTGCCAATATCGGAAGAAGACCATTTCAAATATTGTTCCTTCATCAATATATGGATGTCTATGCAACCAAAGATCTAATATCTGATCAAAACACACTTTCAAAATAGTATTGTCCATACAACAATAATTATTAATGGGACAGGAGTTACAATTAGAAATTTCATGTAGACAGTGATCTTCCTCTTAAGCCGTCATTATTATCAATCCCCTTACTACTTAAAGCCTCCTTAAAGAGAGCATTTAATATCATCCCTTGTTGACACACAACAATAGACACCCAAGCAGCCGATTGTTGATAAAAAGACATTTTGCCGATTGTTGGCACAAACTTTGCCTTGCTTTGTTGGTCCGTGGATATTGTTGGTGAGATATCTCCTTTTTTCTATCTTGTTGTTATCTGAATATCGATGAAAAGAGCGTAGGTTGCCAAGGGGAGATCGGACGTAAACGGGTCCTAGCCTAAGACACTCCTGTTCTTCGAGGTCCTTAATGCAAAATATCAGCCTCGGGTGTTGCCCGGTTCAGAAGTTATGGAGTAACAATCAAACAAACAAACATACGGAAAGTGCGCTATAAAGATTTCAATTTGTAATAATGCATACAATTCCTGTTATTCATTTTTTTCCTAGAAAAAAGAGTTTTTAGTAATTAACAATTTCTTGAAAATCTTTAAAAATGATCAGTAACTAGAGATAAAGGAGAGTTAGCAGACTATTGAGAAAGAGTGGAAAGACGACAAAGGAAGCACTCCTTTAGCTCCGTGGTGTATTGAGCAAATGGTAAACAAGTAAATAGATGAATCAGTGATCTCTAGACTACACAAATTGAAGAATGGCCAAGTTTTGCTTCAAGACATCGAAAGAAGAAAGGTAACTGCAACAACATCAAGTGTACATCTAAAGTAAGATTACATCAGTAAGAATTTATTTAGACTAGCAGTGGCATCCTTGAAGAGGTCCATCCATTGTGAGGCTTAAAAACATTTGTTTCAAATTTTCATTAAGAATTTTTACTGTATTTTTTCTCGAAGAGTTTTCAAGAGTGTTTACTTTCAAGATATTTCGAAATTTATTCAAAAAAAAGTCCGAACCACGCCGGGGTTATCACCTAGCTTATGTGGTAGCACAGCAGATCCAAACATTTCATAGAAATACATTTTGACTATATTCTGTGGGTAAGTGTATATTTTGGAAACTGAGATGCTGATAATACGATGACTGAACGTTCGTTTCCAAGTATTATAGATAATGAGCATAAAGTGAAGATGCAGTGAGAGAACATTATTAAGGCAGCGTCTACTGATGAGGCATAGGAGTCACGCGTTTCATTCTTGAGCTCCCTATCAAACGTCCAGACGACTGACGAAGTTAAGTGTCTGTAAAGGAAAGAGAAAGAACGAGTATCGGTCAGAGAAACTCTGCAACTGAAACAGAAAAAGCTATACGGGCATTTGAAGCTTATGAACAACGGAAGTTTCGAATAGAGCAACAGGGTATAAGAGCTTCTACGTCAAGGGCAAGAAAAACTTGAGTCTAATGTATCTGGTGATGCTCCGCAGTGGTGAGGCAAGTCAAGAAGAGTTTAGATAAAGTCGCGGTATATCACCTAGATTTCCTGTGTATCGTATTTTATGTAGAATGGACAGTTCCTTTGCTCTGTGTCGTATTGATTGAGTTTATATTTAACCAATTGGGAGTTATAATTTAATATTTTGAGATTGTTCTCTTTACCTACAAGTATAATTATTCCAGGCAACGCCGGGTAATTTTGCGAGTCTTCTTCTATATATATAAAGGATGTTTGTTGGTGGGTTTGTTTTTAATAAAAATCTACACTTTTATTCCGATCTTGATGAAATTTTGCTTACTTGATCTAAAAAGCATGAGGAAGGTCAGTGTCTACCTCAGATTTCGGAAAAACAATAATTATCGATAAAAAATCGATATTCATGGTTATAGCAGGGCATATTAATGAGAAATATCTCAAGACCAACAATGCAAGGCAAAGTTTGTGCAACAAAAAGTAACAATGGTGTCAACACGCAATGCACCAATACAAGGCAGAGAATCTGTTTCCCCTGCTGAATCTGAACGGTATCATTTTCAGTTACTGTTGCTTCATATAGTAGGGGCTACGTCTTTTGAAGATTTAAAGACAGGCCATAATGTTACTTTTTTCTACTTTCAAGGAAGCAGCACTGCAACATACACTAGGTCAAGATGATACGGAATGGTTTCGTTGTTTGTATAAAGCAACTGCTTTTCAGGTGCCATTTTAATTAAGACAGTTATTTCTGATATTGCCATTTTTCAACAACCATCAAACACTGCTCAACTCTTAATGTACTATACAAAGAGGTTGTATATTAAATTTTTGTATGTCTAATACAAATTGATGAAATATATGGCCCAAATATTAGATATGCTGGCCATAAAGACACATTGTTTGCACGAGTAATTCAAGAAAACTTTAGGGTGGACAGATTGTTATTTTACAGCCTTCCTTCACTGGAAGATAAACATTCAAAGAGTAATCAAATATGAAAGAGTATACTAGAATACCTTCATAGTATTCATACCAGTAGGTATCGTGATTTCATTTTTTTTCTCAATATTTTTCCGATTTTTATGGTCGCTGATATATTTTATTCTTTTGTTTGTCATTTGAATAAAGATTCATCGAGAAACTCCTGTTTACTATGTTTTGGAAAAAACAAAGTGTTGTACAGGATTGTAAAATATCTCAAAGTTTGATTTGATTTGATTTGATTTGATTTAATACTACGGAAGGATCCACAGGGCCACAATTCACATTATCTTACCTACCCGTCAAGCTTTGATGTGTTTCATCTAATTTCATTTAAAAGATGCCAATTTCCCCTTGCCTTTTGCATAAGCATCAATAAAGCTCAAGGTTAATGTCACGTGGATGTGCACAGTGAGGGATAAGAAAGCAGAACGTATGGAAAATAATAAAAGATTTTATTTACTGTAAATTAAATTGACGATCGTAAAATAGAAAACGATAATAACAAAAGTCACTTCGATTTTTGTACAGCGGAAGCTGATTATATATAGTTCAAAAGTCTGACATTCACTGCAATGTCGGGATAAGGAAACTGCTGAATTGCAATTGCCACAGATAAAGTTCCAAATGTATGATAGACATTGCCACAAGAGTTCCTACTGAAATGTAGATGCTTACACCTGGGCGCTTCTACAAACGTTATCTTAGAAGAAAACAATTCTTCGACGATCCTCCTTGGATCCGTGAAAGATCAACTTAGTTGTATCCTTGTTCTTCCGTAGCTACGGCGGATTTTTAATTCAAAGAAATATCAAATCCGTCGCATCGGGCGTGCTTCTTCCGATGAGTGATTATCTTTGTAGACAAAAGCTCTGGGAGAAATCTATGCTGCTCCTGGATGCTGACTAGAAGAACTACACGTCGGTAGCCTAGTGCGAATGACTCTTGCAAATGCACTTCGGTGATGACAATCGCATGCTACGTAAACACTACGCTTAAATTTCGTCACAACACAGTTAAATAATACACATCATTAAAGGTAGGCCAATAATGAAACGTCGAGTACATGATTCACCACTTAAACACACAAGGGTATTTGTGAAATCGTTGTCACCACGCTGCGGTACACATTCATATGTAGGCAAATAATGAGTGACACTAGACTAGTTGAAAACTAAACAAAATTTAAGGTTAAATTGAACTATCTGCACAAATCGCAAACGCAAGTCTCACTCTCGGCCCTGCGGGCCTCGCTGATCAGTGTTTTCCGTACCACTCTCGGCCCTGCGGGCCTCGCCGGTCACTGTTTTCCGTTACTCGAACGCCTTCGGCGTTCTGTCTACGACGTCCCCCTCCGGGGGCAAATAATTGATATATACCCCAACCTATTTGGTTACAGGGGGCAGTTGGTTTCCCCCCGGCCGGTTACAGGAATCGCGACAATTCAGTTTGCGGAATAAGTCATCTTGCGATTTGTGCAGATAGTTCAATTTAACCAAATTTAATATTACTACGTTTCAGGTGCTGAAGCGTTGCAGAAAAACACACACACGGAATCCACTTATGCAAGCTACGGAATCACCTCATGAGAACACCTTAATTCAATCAATAAGAGACGTGTCATGGGGCTTTCTTAGCCTGACAAAACAACACATCACGCCGTTGTAAACATCTGCACTTATGCACAAAGCACAAAAGCACCAATGAAGTATAGACTTTACTTCCCAACGTCAAAACAATGCGACTTTTTGTTTTTTACCCGTAAATAATGGCTTATTACGATTGATGATATTGAGAATTGACAGTATAACAAAATAATTGAATTATTCAATCACAACATTGAATAAAGCACTTCACTTTTTGAACACACAGCAACAACCCTGGCACAGTAACTTTAATGATGAATATCAGAAACGGGTTGCTGGGAATAACACTTAATTCGGTCAGGATAACTCGGCTCTGAAATTGAGGACCAAAATAATGCTTTAAAACAAATTTTATATATTCACATGCATTAGCACTGTGAAAAGAAAGACACTCGCTTTTTGCTTCACATTCAGTATGTAAATAGAAGGAAATTACGGAGTTCCGACATATGTGCAAAGATTTCTCCCATAAACTCAGAATGTCTTCCTAACACACTCACTAATGATTAAATCGCCCAGAAAGGCAATAATTGTTACGGGATAAATCTTCCCGTTCCACTTGAGCAATATGCACTCACAGCGTAATGAAAAGGGATAAACACCTATTACGTCTTCACCTTCGACGAGACCATCGGCGTCCTGCCGAAACACTCCACTCATTGAAAATGTTCGCAATGAGATTATAACCATTGCTACCGTGCAGCAAGCAAACAAGTTCAAATAAAATAAAGTTCCTACCGTAATTTTCTATACGTTGAGGAAAAGGCGTTTCTCCGCATTCTCTTGTCGGGGACTGTCTATTAGTAACTATCGCAGTCGTCGAGGTAGAAGGAAGTGCGTCGTCCTCTTCTGCCAATTCTTCGGACGTAATTTCGCCGTTCAAAAATACGATGGCTCGTTCGATGGCTCGGCTACTTGCTCGGCTGCTGTCTTGCCAAACGAAAGTCTCCTGACGGTAGTCGAGCTCCGTTCGCTCGCCGGCCACTATCACAGTTTCTTCGTCGACTCGCCCGTAGCTCTGCGACTCCCTAGCTGCCGTGTCTTGCAGAACGCAGTTCGCAGAGAAATTTTCGTTCTTCTCCTCCTTGCTACGGAGATGTTGGCGAAAACTTCTAGCATAACTATTATCACGCCGGTCAAGAGCAACGAACTTACTCCGTCGCCGGCGATATCTTTTCTGTCCTTTGCTCTTCTGCTCACGTGACTGTTTCGGAGTGACTCGCTCGACGTAATCACTATCTCTTACGTCATCAGCTCCCTTCGTCTTTACCGGTCGCCGACGCCGACGAAAGCCACGTGACAGTTAAACTTTTGATAAAGTTGGCCTCTATCTTCCACAACCTGTATTTAGCCATGGGCAGTTACATGTGGCTAGGCCTATGTCATGCGTCCGGTCATTTCAAACTTTAAAAGTAACAGACCCTTCAATGTCATCTACAAAAATTGCTTTAAAATACTAATTCATAAAGTATAATTAGAATAAAAAATAAAGATAATATTTAATGACATACAATGGACAATCTTTATATATCTAAACTCTACAGTTTTTAAGCCGTATAAACTCTCAGTTGTAAAAGCTTAAAAAGGACTTTGGATTTTAATTTTTGAGTTTTTTTCATTTTCAAATATTGTAAATTTATGCCTGAGTGTAAAGGAAAAATTACTGTGTGTGGCTGTTTGAGTGTAACTCTGCCGACGCCGGTCCCAAGCCTGGGTAAAAAAGGAGTGGTTTTATATTTTTTTTAACTATTGCTAATAAATATTCAATAAGAATTTCATAGTGTCTAATAAAGTTTTAAATTTATTTCTGGAGAAACCACACTGTTGTTTACCGTCAAATTTTGACTGGTTCTTTCTAGTGTTTATCTAAACTTATTAGAAAATCATAAGTGTATCTACTGATTGTGTGGAAGAGCAATCATTGCTGTTCAAACTGATTCTTAAAAATATAAACAACAACTTTCAGAAAATCATACCACGCTCTGTGATTGAACACAACCTTATTGAAACGTTTATGTTGATGAGGCATGTTGATGAGACGGTAAACAGAGTTCCTCAATTCTCTCAACCCATCTATGCAGTATTTTTAACGTAGGCAGAAATAATTCAATACTCATAGCCTTTCTTTGATATTCTAAAATGTTAAGGATGCAATGTCGAATTTTCCTGGGAAAACCTAATTAGAAACAAAAATCCGGTGCGAGTATTTTAAATAATCCTTTTCGTTTTTCAAAGTGAATATACTGGATGTTCATAAAACGAGGGATAGTAAGTACCTAGCATGATTCTTCACATCAAAGTAGATAAAAAGGTCCTTATGCAAAATGACGAAATCTCATTTTTTTTCCCTCAAATATCGCTAGCACCAAGCTTTAACAGCGCTTTATGGGGTCATTATGGCCTCATCAAGCGTTATTTCATTTCATAGACAGGTAGTGACAGAGAAGATGAAGTCTTCCTCATTTCCAACACTTGCTATGACGCATCTAGTTCCCAATGATGAAGCAATTAAGCGAAATACATCAAACTTCGCGTGTTGTTCAGACCCTTAAAAACTGGGTTTTCGACATTTTGCGTGAGGAACTTTGATGTGAAGAATCATGCTAGTTACTTATTATCCCTCATTTTATGAACACACTGTATAATTATTAAGGATGTTTCATATGTTCCTATATACATATATATTCAAAATTTCATCAAACAAACAACCCAAGCAACGTCATACATATCGGGTAGTATTTTTTATAAAACTGCTGAAAATATTTCTACCTTTTCTTTTTCCTCTTTATTAACTCCAATATTTAATTATTACTTTATTAAGATAAATAACGCCTTTAACAAATTTTACTTGGGTTTCTTTATTTTAAAATAATAATATTGTGACAACAACAGGGAAAACCCTTTCGGACAGACAGGAGGGAGATTGTCCCCAACAGGCCAAAGCCCAAAATCGGGTTAATGAAAGATACATATAATAAACTGTTTGAAAAGAAAGAAAAAGGCAAAAAGCCAAGTCAGATACAAACAATAAAATAAAATAAAACTTGAATATTACTGAAGATAATAATAATAATAATAATAATAATAATAATAATAATAATAATGTCACAGTAACAAAAAAATATTATTATTAGGACAATGCATATCTATATTATAACCGTACAGTATATTGATACAAATAAATCATATATTCACTAATTTTGTTTGACTGAAATGAGGATAAACCCCTTAAATGTGTAACACCACTCGATTAAGTATGGTTTCCGTGAATAAAACAATGCTTCAGAACACGTCATGTGGACCCTTTTTCATTTATTCACTACGGGAGGGGGCCATGGTATCCTCCCTAAATAGAGATATTTTTGTCACTGTTAGGAGTAGTATCGGTACTAAATTGAAGAAATAGGCGACAGGAACAATGTGTACTTTGTTAACTCCCCAAAGGCGTTTTATTTCGTGTGCAAGATCAGTATATTTAGTGATTTTGTCAGTGTATGTCTTTTGTAAATTGTGTGTGTTGGGGATAGAGATACTAAATATGTAGGTCACTTTGTTTTGCTTATCTACTAGTGTAATGTATGGTCTGTTATGAGGGATAGTTTTCTCAGGGATAATTATTATTATTACTAGCAAAGGTACCCGGCGTTGCCCGGGATAATTACACTTGGATGTAAACAGAACAATCTCAAAAAATTAAATTAAATTTTGTAATATCTTAAAAATAAGCACATGAAAATGCTTAGAATTAATACAGTAAAAATTCTTAATGAAAATTCGAAAAAAATCTTTTTAAAGGCTCACAATGGCTGGACCTCTCCAAGGATGCCACTGCTAGTCTAAATAATTTCTTACTCACGTAATCTTACCTCAGATGTATACTTAGTGTTGTTGCAATTTCCACTCTTCTCTCGATGTGTTGAAGCAAAACTTGGCCATTCATCACTTTGTGCAGTCTAGCAGTCGCCGATTCTTCTATTTACTTGCTTCCCATTTGCTCAATACATCACGGAGCTAAACCGGAGTGCTTCCTCTGTCGTCTTTCCACTCTTTCTCAATAGTCTGCTAACTCTCCATTATCTCCAGTTACTGATCATTTTTAAAGATTATCAAGAAATTGTTAAGTACTAAGAACTCTCTTTTCTAAGAAAAGCCTGAATAACAGGAATTCTATGCATTGTTACAAATTGAAACTTATCCATATTACATCATCATTTTATGTTCATTGCTATAATTCTTGGAAAGATTGCTTTAACATTACATCCTCATTCTGTGCTCATTGTTATTGGTGAATTGCGCGTTGATACCATTGTTGATACGAACACAATGGGCCAATTGTTGCACAAACTTTGCCTTGCATTGTTGGTCATGAGATATATATTGTTGGTTCATGCAGTGTGTTTGTGAATTGCGTGCTGATACCATTGTTGATACCTATTGTTGTACCAACTTTGCCTTGCATTGTTGGTCATGAGATATTTCTCATTAATATGCCTTGCCATAACCATGAATATCGATTTTTTATCGATATTTATTATTTTTCCGAAATCTGAGGTAGACAGTGACCTTCCTCATGCTTTGAAGGTCATGTATGCGAAATTTTATCAAGATCGGAATAAAACTGTAGATTTGTATAAAAAACGTACACACAGACCCACAGACGCACAGACCCACAAACATCCTTCTTTATATATATAGAAGATTATTATTATTATTATTATTATTATTATTATTATTATTATTATTATCTTCAGCAATATTCAAGTTTTATTTTATTTTTATTGTTTGCATCTGACTTGGCTTTTTGACTATTTTTTTCCTTTTTAAACAGTTTATTGTATGTATCTTTCATTAACCCGATTTTGGGCTTTGGCCTGTTGGGGACACCACGGGTCAATCTCCCTCCTGTCTGTCCGAAGGGGTTTTCCCTGTTGTTGTTACAAAGCTATCTATCAAATTTATGCATATAATTTATTTGTAGCGAGGCAAAAACTGTGCATGAAATTTTTTTTGAGAAAAAATGATTACTTTGTGTATTATAAACGATACTGAAGCCCAAATAACAGTTTTTAGGATTTTTGTCTGTTATTATTATTATTAAGAAATAACCTGGGTAATTTAACTCCCCGGGTCGTGAGTATTACATTCTAATATTATATTATTCCAGATCATTGGTTTTTTTTTTTTAATTTCCGTTTAGCGATTTCTTTTATATGGAGTAACGATGCCTTCTCCTAATTTTTAATCTCTTTCTAAGAAATGTTCTTGAGGATTTAAGAATACCTTGATTAAAACTGCTTAGTTGAATTTTTTTTTCTTAATTTTATATTATTTAAGTTCGTTTAAAATATCTCTTTTCTTATTTATCTTAAGAATCTTTTCTTTCTTTGCAGTTAAAGGACTTATCAGTAAAGTATTGTTGGCTCTGAGTGATTTTCTCACTGATGTCATTGTTGAGAGGTTACTTATTATTATTTTCTTCAAGGTTTTTTCTGCCTTGGAATGTTCGCGCCTGCTTCTCGTGTGCGATGAATGTTGGGTTCTTTTACGGTTTCGGCCTCAGAAAAGTAGTTATCGACTAGCCTTCATCGAGTTAGGGTGGTCCACGTTGCGCTTTCAAGAAACATGCTGGCCCATAGACTAGTAATCACTCCCACGGCCTTTAAGATACGGCAATCTCCCGTCTGCCTACGATTGTGAAGTCGACGTTTGCTACCAAGAAGAATGGAGATCTGTAGCGACCAGGATTCATCGGCCGTCGACATTCCGTCGGAAAACATACGCTGATCGAAAACAGTTTGGCCTACATGATAACTGACTATTTAGTTTGCCCAGAAGTAGCTGATCGCCCATTGCTGGTTTCCCTTTACGTTGGGTAAGAACCATTAACGTTTTGTTGACAATTCCTACATTTCGAGGCTAACAAAACCGTTAATCTTTCCGAATGTCGACTTTTCGATTTGGTCATCTCTGGAGTATTGCACATTCAGCGGACATCAAGCGTACAGTCACTGGTACTTTCTCCTCTGTGTACTATTCCGCTTCAATTGATTCCTTGTCGCAACTTTGCCTTCCCGTTTGAATCGTTTATGTTGCAGAAGAAGTTGTTTGTACGTTCTTTTCTTCCCGCTGCGTTATCCAAATTGGATCCGCATTCATGTTGTCCCTTTATGACTTTCAACAGTCCAAGATTTAATACTTTAGCTTAATTTCTAGTTTTTTTGGGTTTTTTTTTCTTTTCTTTATCTTACCAGTTTTTATCTAATTTTCCCCCTTTCTCTTG
The DNA here is from genome assembly GCA_023313115.1 of Rhysida immarginata. Lineage (NCBI taxonomy): Eukaryota > Metazoa > Arthropoda > Chilopoda > Scolopendromorpha > Scolopendridae > Rhysida > Rhysida immarginata. The sequence goes on from JAHWFO010015411.1 coordinate 197,945, forward strand.
TGTTTTCGTTCTATCATTTACTTTGTTTTCAGGTGGAACTGCTTCCTTACTGTTTGCCTTCCGCTTGTCGCCCGGGTGGATGATTTTCCCGCCTTTTCTCTCTGTTATCGTGTTGTGTATTGCTTGTTGTTGTATCGTTCTGTGTCCGTGTAGTGCGTATTTTCTGTTGTCCCTGGTATCCGAGGGGTAAGCAATCTGTTTCAATTTAAGTTTTTGCTTATTATTTTAATCCTTTTTCTATTTCATTCCTTTATTTAATTTTTTTTACTTTAACCGTGCCATTCCGTTTAGAGAATCCAGTGCGATTTTCGCCTTTCACCGAAGCTTGACCTACCGATATTCATTTGTGCTAAGGAATTGGGGTATTATTGATTTCTTCAGCTAGCTAAAGGCGTTGCCCCTACTTTGTTTCTCCCTCTTCATTCTATATCAAGTGACCTGATCGTTTAATTCATTGAGCCCAACGAACGTTAATTGCTTCTTAGATTATTAGATTCATTGACTTTTAGAATTTAGTATTAATATCAATTTATTTTTTTTTATTTCCAAGTAATCATTGCGATTTGTAAACCAAATTTTATCCCAAATATCTGGATGCGTTAGGACTTTCCTCTACCTGTGCCTGCACGTCCCGCAGTTGTTCGTCAGTATAGATTCTTATCACCCCGCAATATCACCGAGAAGGATAATTTGTTATCATTTGTATTAATATTCATTTTTCTTCTTAATTCACCACTGATAGTGTAATAAAGAAAAACTTTTTTACTTGGAGTGCTCATATTGTTTAATGTGTTAGTCCTAATTAAAATCTTTGGGATAATCCAACTATCAAAAAATTTAATTTTAGAAGGGGTAAATAAAAAAGAGGTTCTTTTGGCCCCAAGGTTGTAAACTATAAAATCTAAAACCATTTGGGAGATCTTTCGAATTTAAATATTTAACGAAGTAACAATTTTCTATCAGCAAGAATTTAGCCTGCAGTACTTTATCTAAATATAAGACCCTTTCTCTCCTACTTCGCCCCCTCGTCTTTTGAAGACTGTGCGTGTCATCCGTTGGCATGCAACAGATCTTTCACTTTTTTTCCCAAGTAAAAAAGTTTTGGTCTTCTTTTACGATTAGGGACCTCTACTAATAATTCATAGAGAGTTGTTTGTTGTTTTTTTTTTGATAACTAGATTTAGTTTTGCTAATGTTTTTATCATCTCTTTGCTTGCTTTAAATTTATGAGTCCCAATTTCGACGATGTTTGAATTCTTGCCTTTTTTTAAAGTATTTTATGTATCCGGCTGTTTGTAGACCATGGGTAGAAGGCAACAAGATCTGCTGAAAGCCACGTTACTTCGAAGACTGTACCCTACTCATCTGGTAAAAGATGGTTCTTTGAGAGCTATTGCCCTCCACCCGGGGGTGGACGCCAATCTCCCACGTCCCGGGTAGATTTTACCAATAGAAGAGCCCCTCAACGTTTTTAAAGAAAGTGTAGAGATACCTTTACCCCCCGACGTACATTGGCGAGATTTGGACGTTAAGACGTTCACGCAAGAAGAACTATCCACACTATGTATTACCCCGAACGTGTCATTCTAGACTAATTTGCGCTTACCCTACATGCGCAGAATCTTGCTTTGACTGAGCTGCTACAAGAGCGTCGGGATGATCTGGAAAAATATAGAAAAAATTTGAACCTCCCACCGTTTGTTTGTGGATGGGATATTAATCAATATCTTCAAGATATTGACTATCGGGCACGGATAAATGGTATTCCGGAAAGGATGCTTAAACAATTGTTCCCTAAATTAGTGAGTCCGGAGTTATCCTTATAGATACATGATTTGATTGCTGCCGCACTTGATTGGGAGGCCGTGAAGAAATTGTTAGTAGAGCATCTAGGGTCTCGCGATTCTGAGCACATACGGGTAAGGAAATTGTATAATCTAAAACAAAAGGAAAATGAACCTTTTTTCTCTTTCTGGGCCGGTCTTCGTAAGCTAAACGCAGGGCTGTCAGAGCCATTGGCAGTCAATCGTCTTATACCCATCGCTTTAATGAATTCAGTGGAATCCCTATGAGGAAGTGTTCGTCCATCCACAGTGCGCAATGAGACTTCGCTTTTGGCGGAGTGTTCTGAATGGGAATCTTTTTTAAAACGAAATACGAATAATAACAAAACGAAACGAGAAGACCGATAGCAGTCCAGTGCGAGTACTTGGAGTCAAGACTCGCAAATCAACCCGGTGTCACGATTTTAATTATGCTAAGATAGGAATTTAATGGCAGAGTGTTTCCTACCCCCCCCCCCATAAGCTATCATAAGTCGTAGACAGAGATGAAAGAAGGTGGAAAATGATATAATTAATAAATATTTTAATTCATCCACAACAATTGGAAAATATATATACATGAAATAGAAATCTGGGTAGTAGTAAATATTGATTGAGGCTTTGCACTCGTGGGCTTCTAATTACAATTGGTATCTTCGGTCTTAGCTCTGATGCTGATTACGCTCTTCTAAGATCGATGAACCGGGCCGGGGAATGCCTAACGATTCCTGTATACGGGCGTGGCTGGGAATCTGTGATCCACGGTAGAAAGCCTGGTAGCGAAGTTCCGACGCTGTTAACACCGAACGCGTCGACCCTATCGGGTAGGGGAGTACAACTGACGAGTCTGAAATAATGCAAAATAAATCACTGTTAAGAGACAGCCAAGCACAGATTCAATTCCTCGACTAGAACCTCTGGTGTCCTTTTTATTTTGAGATCAAATAATATTTAGAGCTTCAGTAATTAATATCTACCTGTAAATTCCATTACTTAGTTAATAAACTTATGGTTTAAAGTCACTCACAGGATAGGAATACCGATGAAGCCAAGCGCGACACGCGGCGTGAGATCTCAGCGCGGTCGCGACTTGCAAACAGGTCGTTGTCGGCTTGCGCTATCCTTTCATCACTCGGCCTGGTTGTCTCTGTCGATGACTGACATAGTGTCGCTGAAACTAGCGGAGTGCCTTGGCTGCTGGGCTTCGTTGGTTGCTTGGAAACCGTGGGGATACTCATAAGTTCCCGGCTGGCGATTATGTTGCAGATTGGACCCCTTAGGCGGAAGACTGTGTCTCCTGAGGCTTCAGATAGGGAACCGGTCTCTCTCTCTATTCGTTGCATTTGCTCCGAATGCATTCACAGAGTACCCACTTTTTCTAGATGAAGTTAATGCTGCTCTTAGCAGGAGAGGGAGTGCAGATTCTGTCGTCCTGGTCGGCGACATCAATGCACACGTAGGGGCTGATGACCAAACGTGGAAATGCGTGATTGAGAAGAATGGTGACCCCGATTTAAATGCGAATGGCAGGTGCTTGTTGGATCTCTGTTGCAACAATGGACTTTCCATTACAAACACCTTCTTCCAGCACAGGGATGTCCAAAAGTATACCTGGTACAGGGATGCAATGGACCAGAAGTCACTGATTGATTTTGTAATCGTTTCAGCCGACTTATTTCGATCAATGTTGGATACTCGTGTGAGAAGAGGGGCAGAACTATCAACTGATCGCCACATTGTTGTCTGCACTTTGCAGTTCTCTGAATCCATGCCAACCAAGCGAAATACTAGGTTCAGACAAGTTTGGCGCATCAAATGGGAGGCATTGGAGGATAGAGCTGTGAGGAAGACCTTTGCAGATAACATATCTTCAAGTTTCAAAGAACTACCCAGTGACCGTGGTACTGTTGAAGAGGAGTGGCAGTTGTTTAAAACTGCTGTGATTACTTCGGCTGCATTGTGCTGTGGTCGTAAGCGGCTGTGTGTGGCGCACGGCGGTAAGAAAAGGACTGCATGGTGGAACGGTGAAGTCCAAGCAGCTGTCAAGCCAAAGATGGAAGCGGTACACTGAGGCGCGAAAAGCAGCAGCAAAGACAGTATCAACAGCTAAAGCCAAGGCCTGGAAGAAGTTCGGGGAGAAATTGGAGGTAGACCATGGTTCGGCAAACAAGGTATCCTGGCACACCGTACGCCGCCTCCATGGAAAGAAGTCTCTTTCATCACAAACTATTAAGAGTTCAGATGGGAGACTTCTGAAAACGGAGGAGAGCGTGTTGCATAGGTGGAAGGAATGCTGTGCATCTCTTCTTAATCCGGTGACAGCAACAACTGAGGCACATGAGGTGGACCTTGGAGCGGAGAATAGTCACGGTAGTTTCACTAAAACAGAAGTCAGATGGGCAATTAAGTTCATGAAGACTGGCAAAGCTGCAGGTGATGATGAAATCCGGTCTGAGATTTTAAAGGCCGTAAATCAGGATGGTATCCTGTGGTTGACTCGAGTGTGTCAGGTTGCTTGGATATCTGGACAGGGCCCTAAGCAATGGCGGACAGGAATTGTGATGCCTATCTTCAAAAAGGGAGAACAGAATAGAGATTGCAACAACTATCGAGGCATCTCTTTGCTCAGCATTCCTGGGAAAGTGTACGCTAAGCGTCTGGAGAAGAGAAGTCGGGAAATAGTCGACTCCAAACTGTCGGGGGAGCAGTGTGGTTTCCGACCTGGCCGAAGCACGACGGATCACATCTTTGCTCTAAGGCAAATCTTTGAGAAATCCTGGGAGTATGCAAAGGAGGTCTACGCTTGCTTTGTGGACCTCGAATAAGCATATGACAGAGATCCTCGGGAGAAGCTCTGGCAAGTGTTGCACGAGTATGGAGTGGATGGACAATTACTGGTTGCTATCATGTCTCTACGAAAGCTCTGAGATGTGTGTCCGGATAAACGACATTAAGTCAAGACCGTTCACCGTGGGTGTTGGACTCCGCCAAGGGTGCGATCGCGGGTACAAGTGGCCGAAATGAGATTTCTGAGAGGTGTAGTAGGTGTTACCCTACTAGATAGAGTGCACAGCAGCACAACAAGGGAGTCTTTAGGTGTTGAGCCGCTACTTCTCCGCATTGAGAGATCTCAGATATATATACATGAAATAGAAATCTGGGTAGTAATATTAAATTCAAAATATTGATTGAGGCTTTGCATTCGTGGGCTTTTAATTACAATTGGTATCTTCGATCTTAGCTCTGATGCTGATTACGCTCTTCTAAGATTGATGAACCGGGCCGGGGAGTGCCTAACGATTCCTGTATACGGGCGTGGCTGGGAATCTGTGATCCACGATAGAAAGCCTAGTAGCGAAGTTCCGACGCTGTTAACACCGAACGCGTCGACCCTATCGGGTAGGGGAGTACAACTGAAGAGTGTGAAATAATGCAAAAAAAATCACTGTTAAGAGACAGCCAAGCACAGATTCAATTCCTCGACTAGAACCTCTGGTGTCCTTTTTATTTTGAGATCAAATAATATTTAGAGCTTAGGTAGTTAATATCTACCTGTAAATTCCATTACTTAGTTACTAAACTTATCTTTTAAAGTCACTCACAGGATAGGAATACCGATGAAGCCAAGCGCAACACGCGGCGTGAGATCTCAGCGCGGTCGCGACTTGCAAACAGGTCGTTGTCGGCTTGCGGTATCCTTTCATCACTCGGCCTGGTTGTCTCTGTCGATGACTGACATAGTGTCGCTGAAACTAGCGGAGTACCTTGGCTGCTGGGCTTCGTTGGTTGCTTGGAAACCGTTCCGACCTCCGAGTCTGGTGCGTATACGCTCTCGGGGCTTAAGGACCGACGAACGACTTGGCTCCGTAGTACCTGGTTCCCTAGTACCTGGCTCCCTTCTGTCGCCCTCCAAAATCAGGGTGTCGTTTTCCTCGACTTCTGTATGGGGGCTTTGATTGTTTGGGGGGATACCCCTGCCCTCCTAGTCCAGGGAACCATAAGGCAGACACATGAAGGGAAGGATAAACCTTTATAGAGAATTATTTTATAAAAGTAGGAGTTGTGATAATTAATATATACTTTAAGATACGGCAATCTCCCGTCTGCCTACGATTGTGAAGTCGACGTTTGCTACCAAGAAGAATGGAGGTCTGTAGTGACCAGGATTCGGTGGCCGTCGACGTTCCGTCGGAAAACATACGCTCATTGAAAACAGTTTGGCCTACATGATAACTGGTGGGTTAAATCGTATGTTAATTTTCTCAGAATAATGGCCTTCGCTGACTATTTAGTTTGCGCAGAAGTAGGTGATCGCCCATTGCTGGTTTCCCTTTACGTTGGGTAAGGATCATTAACGATCTGTTGAAATTTCCTTCATCTCGAAACCAAACCGTTAATATTTCCGAATATCGACGTTTCGATTTGGCCATCTCAGGAGTATCGCACATTCGGCAGACATCATTGCGTACTGTCACTGGTACTTTCTCCTCTGTGGATTGCTCTGCTTCAATTGATTCCTTGTCGCAACTTTGCCTTCTCGTTTGAATCGTTTATGTTGCAGAAGTTTTTTGTACGTTTTTATCTTCCCGCCGCGTTATCCAAATGGGGAAGTTGCATGGAAATTTTTTTACAGATTAAAGCACTGTTTCATACTGATTGTGTTATGATGAATACGAAATCGTTGTTAAATTTATTAGAAATATTGAAGAAACCTATTAAAATTAGCGCTAAAAACGTGAAACCACGCCTCCCAACGAAAACGATATCTGACGTCACTTTCCATCAAACCATGGATGAAGAAAAGATGGATGGGACACTCCTATGCGTCGAGCGTGAGTTTTTTTTCAGTGGCGCTCTCTGGCGATTTGCGTAGTACTAAACCAAAACTGTCTGGGAAATCAAAAAAAATAGTTTCAGTTTCTGCTTTGCATAGTACTAAATCGAAACTTCACCACCATCGTTTCGATTTGCGCAGTACTAGAAATTTTTTAAAAAAGAAATTCATTTATTAAGTGGCTTTTTAGAATAAAAGTGTGCTTAAAAAGTTTTTTTATATATTTTATTTTATTGTTTTTAGTTTATTTTTAATTTTATTAACCTAATCTAAGCAGATGATTATATTTAGTACTACGCAAAGCTCCAGATGTCGCCCCAAAATCCAACTCACTGAGGAAGGCAATGGAGTGTCCCATCCATCTTTTCTTCATCCATGATCAAACGCAATGATTTTATGTGTACGTGAAGCTCGTTCTGATGATTAAGCATTGTTGGCTGTAAGCTTTAACCATTGACGATGATAGTGAGGAGCAGGCAAATGACATCATATTACTCACAGGCTATGACGTACCGTTTTTTTGTGGTGTCAGCTTTAACATTTTTTTAAAAAATTACTATAAATTTTTTTCACAAACGAATTACTATTCCTTGATATTGACAACTTATACTATAGAAAACAATAATTTAAAATTTTCATGCAACTTCCCCATTGGATCACAAACATGTTGTCCCTTTATGACTTTCGACAGTCCAAGATTTAATACTTTAGCTTAATTTCTATTTTTTTGTGTTTTTTTTTAATTCTTTTCTTTATCTTACCACTTATTATCTAATTTTCCTTTTTTCTCTTGTGTTTTCTTTTTATCATTTACTTTGTTTTCAGGTTGAGCTATTTCCTTACAGTGTGCCTTCCGCTTGTCGCCCGGGCGGGTGATTTTCCCGCCTTTTCTTTTTCTTATCGTGTTGTGTATTGGCTGTCATTGTATAGTTCTGTGTCCGCGTACTGCGTATCTTCTGTTGTCCCTGGTATCCGAGGGGTAAGCAACCTGTTTTAATTTAAGTTTTTGCTTATTATTTTTATCCTTTTTTTTTTACATTTCCTTATTTATTTTTTTTCCTTTAACCGTGCCATTCCGTCTTGAGAAGCCCGTGTGATTTTGCGCCTGTCACCGAAGCTTGACCTACCGATATTCGTTTTCTGCTAAGGAATAGGGGTGTTATTGGTTTCTTCAGCTCGCTAAAGGCGTTGCCTCTACTTTGGTTCTCCCTCTTCGTTGTAGATCAAGTGAATTGATCGTTTAGTCTGTTGAGCCCAACGGAAGTTAATTGCTTCATAGAATTTTAGACTCATTGACTTTTAGAATTTAGTATTAATCTCATTTTTTTTTTCATTTCCAAGTAATCATTGCGATTGTAAACCAAATTTCATCCCAAATATCTAGTTGCGTTAGGACTTTCTTCTACCTGTGTCTGCACGCCCCGCAGTTGTTCCTCATTACAGATTGTTATCACGCCGCTGTATCACCGAGAAGGAAAATTAGTTTTCATTTGTATTAATATTCATTTTTCTTCTTAATTCACCACTGATGGTGTAATAATAAAAAACTTTTTTGCTTGGAGTGCTCGTATTGTTTAATGTGTTAGTCCTAATTGAAATTTTTGGGATTATCCAACTATCAAAAAATTTAATTTTAGAAGGGGGTGAAAAAAAAGAGGTTCTTTTGGCCCCAAGGTTTGTAAACTATAAAATCTAAAACCATTTGGGAGATCTTTCGAATTTAAATATTTAACGAAGTAACAAGTTTCTATCAGCAATAATATAGCCTGTCGTCTTTAATCTAATTATAAGACCCTATCTCTCTGACTTCCCCCCCCCTCGTCTTTTGAAGACTGTGCGTGTCATCAATTGGTACGCAACACTATCAATAATAATATTTTTAAATACAACAGGAAGGTTTACAAAATGGTGTGCGGTTCACCGATGGGCCCTTGCCTTTGCCCTATTTTAGCTGAAATATTTCTAAAAAGTTTCGAGGATATCCTGAAGGCTTCCAGTTTTTACTTTCCTGATTGTTTCTTCAGTATGTGGATGATGTATTCACAATTTTTGACACCAATATTTGCGATTTCAATACTTTTGTCCAACATATAAATCGTTGTTTTCCGTCGGTTCAATTCTCTTTTGAGTTGGAAAACAATCAAAGGTTGCCGTTCCTTGACATCCTAATCATCAGAAACCATGATTCACTATCATTTGAGGTATGCCGGAAATCCACTAATGGCTTGAATTACATACCAAGTGATTCCAGCCACCCCTGGAATCAAAAAATATCTACTTCCATTTCGATGATTGACAGAACTATTAATCTCCCACTAGGTCAATTCTGATTCAAAAAAGAGATTTCCTTGATTTAGAATATTGCAGTTAAAAATGGCTACAGCATACATACTATCACTGATTTGGTCAGGAAGAGGAGGTTTAAGAAAGTCATGGACGAAATCATTAGCCTCAGCCGAACTAAATATAGAGGAAGAGTCATATTCCTACCATACAACAAATCATTAATCAAAGGTCTAAATTCTGTGTTTAAATCTTTTGATATTTCGTTATTTTTCAGCAATCCCAAACAGACCAGGCATAAGTTACCCAACCCAAAAGACCAGATTCCACCACTATAGAAATCAGGAATATACGAGGCCATATATTCCCAAAGCCCCATGATGTACAAAGGACAGACTTCTCGTAATATTGAAACAAGATTTAAAGAACACATGAGACACACAAGATTTAATAGAAGCAGTCAGTCATCCATAGCCAAACACTCTTTAGATACCGGCCATGAATTTTCATTAAAGAATGTAAAACATATTGAGTCAATAAGCAAGAAAACCTTCTGGACGCCGTCGAAAGCTTAGCCATTCAAAAAACAGATGAAAAACTATTACTCACCTTAGATAGGGGCTCTATTGGCGAGTCATTATTGATCCAATGGATGACGCACTTACCCAATCAATAAATTTAACCTTAATCTTTTTGTCTTGATTGGCTTCTGTCCGTTATAAATACTCAGTTTGTTCTATTTCAAGTCATCAGGAGTAAGGACGATCCACGTTCAGGACGATCAGGACGGAATAGCTCTTCAAGGTGCCACCTCTACTCTCATTTCAGCAGGTCCCTGGCGTGGAAGTAATTTTCTCGCAAACCTGACTTGATGTACAGAGCATCTCATGGTACATCAGAGTCGCTAAGAGGATGACAACATCCGTGTTGTCCAGAGTCATCTCATACATCAGCCATTGCGGATGTTGTGGACCTGGAGTTGGTGGTTCAGTAGTTTTCACCAGCGAACTGTCGAAAGAATCGACCTTGTAACTTAAATATATAGATGTTGATGAGACGAGAATGGTCAGGTGAATTTTCAGTTCTTGCGTTTGCTTCAAACCGACGTCAACAATACTTATACGTGCAACAACAATGCAAAATCAATTCAGTTTTTATCGCATGCACTTAAAGCAATTTTTAATTGTAAATTAGCGCTAATATATAGTGATTATGGACACACAAACTAAATTTGACAAATCTACAGAACAAGATCTTTCATTTAAGACCAAAATGTAATTTATAGATGCAGTAGTTTTCACCTACGAACTGTCGAAAGAATGGTCTTGTAACTGAAATATATAGATGTTGGTGAGACGAAAATGGTCAGGTGACTTTTCAGTTCTTGCGTGTGATTCAACCCGAACTCAACAATACTTAAACGTGCAAAAACCAGTGCAAAAGCCTTTCAGATTTTATCTTATCATTACGCACGCACTTAAGGCAATTTTGAATTGTAAATTAGCTCTAATATATCATGATTATGGACACACAATCTACATTTGACAAATCTACAGACCAAGATCTTTCATACACTATATGATCACAAATATCCGGACACATGCACGTTTGCGCTCTAACCACGATTTCATGAAAATCACTAGGGCGTTGCACATCCCTTTGCCCGATTAACAGCTTCCACCCTTCGGGGAAGACTTTCCACCAAATGTTGGTAGGTACTTTCCGGAATGTTCCTCCGTTCCTCCCGAACAGCGAGAATCAGTTCAGGTACAGAAGTTGGCCGATGTGATCTGGCCCACAAGCGTCTTTCCAATTCATCCCACAGACTGTTTATAGGATTGAGGTCGGGACTTTGTGCCGGCCAACCCATTTCTTCGACCCCTGAGTCCGCAAACCACTGCTGTACACGCCTCGCTTTGTGGCACGGAGCGTTATCGTGTTGGTAGAGAAATGGCCCGTTTCCGAAAAATTGCCACAACGTTGGAAGTGCACAGTTGTCCAAAACATTCAGATAGCAGTCGGAGTTCATGATTCCTTGCACAGAAACGAGCTGGCCCAGTTCGTACCATGAAAATGGGCCCCACACTATGACTCCTCCTCCTCCGAACTTGACTGTGGGCTCTGTGCACTCAGGTAAGAAGCGTTCTCCAGGTATGCGCCAAACCCAAACTCGTCCATCGGATTGCCAGAGTGTGTAGCGAGATTCGTCTGTCCAAATTACACGTTTCCATTGGTCCATTGTCCAGTTTCCGTGGGATTTGCACCATTCCAGACGTCGCTTGGAGTTGACCCTGCTGATGTGGGGCTTGTGGGCAGCAGCATGGCCACGGAATCCCATCGTGTGCAGTTCCCGACAAATTGTCATGGTACTGGCATCATTTGCAGAGGCGTTTCGAAACTCTGTGGCAATTTTTTCCGCCGAGGACTTCCGGTTGCTGCGGGTGACACGACGAAGCACTCGACGGTCTCTGTCCGTTAGTTTCTTGGGTCTACCGGTTCGTTGTTGAACTGTTGTTGATCCCCGGGTCTTCCATTTCATAATGACATTGCTTACTGTTGACTTGGGTATCTGAAGATGGCTGGAAATGTCACGCACGGACTTGCCGCATAGGTGACAACCAACAATGGTTCCATGTTGGAACTCACTGAGCTCTGTCAAACGACCCATTCTTGCCAATGTCCAAGCAGAGTTGTGTCTGAAGGTGTGGGAAGCTATTTAAATGATGTGCAAGTCTTTATCATGTGACATTGGGCCAATCGATGATCTGAGAGGGGCGTCCGGATATTTTAGATCATATAGTGTATAGTGATTATGGACACCAAAATCAAATTTAACAAATCTACAGGTCAAGACCTTTCATTTAAGACCAAAATGAAGGTTATAGATGCAGTAGTTTTCACCAAGGAACTGTCGAAAGAATCGGGCTCGTAATTTAAATATATAGATAACACTAGGCGTATCAGTCTTCAAAACAATACATTCCATCTCTCTAGTTTTAATTTTTAGTTGCTAATTTTTCCCTTATGGAAATCGTTAAAATATTACAATCAGATATAACTCTATTTTCAATTCTATAACTTATGTATTAAGTTAATAAATTTATCTGGCATTGAGAAGCTTTTTGTATTTATTTCTATCTTATACAAACTGTAAATCCGGTATATCATGGATTTCCTATAGCGCAGCATCAGGTAGATTGCTTTTTGCCACAACAATGGCGCCGAGGCAGAAGTTGTCGCTACTCTGTACATCTAGTGCTCGAATGTCGAGTACTTCGTGAGCGGAGCATATTTCGAGCTGTTCGAGTGCAATAAAGTTTGTATATATTAATTGACATCTGTATATGGCTTGCTCTCCCATCACCAGTCCTGACTGTCTATTTATTTTGGCTCCCGAAGGTAAAACAATGAACGTAAAAACAAATAAATTTGTATGGTGGAACAGATATATTCGCACAGGCCTACCACGAAATAATTATACGGATTCAAAAAAGATCATGAAATTTTTCAATAAGAGGAAGCTGTTCATTGTGTTTGGGGTGACGAAATGAATACTTGTGCCATTTCTTAATTTTTATCAAAAAAAAATTCATTCCTTAAAAAATGCGTCAATGCATAGTTTTAGGACCCTTAGAGTGAGAATTACTAAAAAAAAGAAAAAAAAAAAAAAAGAAAAATTGAAGAATTTTTTTTCAAAATTTCAGCATATCTTATCGAATCATGAGTTTTGAAGTTGATTTCAGCAAAAAAAATTTAAGTTTCTGAAACTTTTTTATAATTTTCTGACCTTCATATTAATTATATTCAACCATAAAATAGAGTCGTAATTTAATTTTTCCTTCCCGATCACGATTGACGCCCCTGAGTGGATGCCCCCTTACCGTGGGTCAGGGGTTTGGGTGCTTCAGGGATTCTGTGAGTTATGCTGGTTGTAGCACTGCTATTTCAGGGTCACCCTTACCAGAAAGGTCATGCTTGAGAAGTGAGACGAAGAGTATCCAAATCAAACATATATCTCATGATGTCGACGAATGAGAGAATTCATACTGGTTTGGTTTAGTTTGGTTTGGTATTAACGTCCTTTTCAACTGCTATGGTCATTTCAAGACGGCGTTATAGGGGCAAATTTTGCCTCACAAGGGTTCTTTAACGTGCAGCCGGCAAACGACTACAAGGGACCAACGGCTTTACTTCCCTTCCGACGGAAGTACGTGATCTCAGGACTTACCGGTGAAAAATCCGCGTCATCCTCGGCCGGGATCGAAACCGCGTACTCGGGCATCAGAGAATTCATACTGCATCGGGTGTGGCGCAGGTTAAAGTCCCCCCCGTTCGGGAGTTAGGCAGAGGCTGTCGTTCGAAAAATAGTCGACAGTCTCCCGGCTGTTATCTCGGAGCAATGCCTCCGAGAAGCCCCACCAGTGCACTCGCTATGCGCTTGGGGAAACGGTCGGGGGCAGCGCATGCCTTTACCCAGGAGGAGAAACGGGTAAAGCGACAACGGCATCGGGTGCTGTCAATCGGCACTTGGAACGTATTCTCCATGACAGGAAAGGAATCAGAGTTAGTGGAGGAAGCCAAACGGTATCGACTGGATATCATAGTTATTACCTCTACGAAACGTCCAGGTTCTGGAACTGTGGACTTAGAAGGAGAGTGGAAGCTTTTCTACTCTGGAGTCGACTCTAACATGACTGCCCAGGCGGGAGTGGGGATACTCACAAGTCCCCGGCTGACGATTATGTTGCAGATTGTACCGCCTTAGGCGGAAGACTGTGTCTCCTGAGGCTTCAGAAAGGGAAACGGTCTCTCTCTCTATTCGTTGCATTTGCTCATAATGCATTCACAGAGTACCCACTTTTTCTAGATGAAGTTGATGCTGCTCTTAGCAGGAGAGGGAGTGCAGATTCTGTCGTCCTAGTCGGCGACTTCAATGCACACGTAGGGGCTGATGACCAAACGTGGAAAGGCGTGATTGGGAGGAATGGTGACCCCGATTTAAATGCGAATGGCAGGTGCTTGTTGGATCTCTGTTGCAACAATGAACTTTCCATCACAAACACCTTCTTCCAGCACAGGGATGTCCATAAGTATACCTGATCAGTGTTGGATAATCGTGTGAGAAGAGGGGCAGAACTATCAACTGATCACCACCTTGTTGTCTGCACTTTGCTGTTCTCTGAATCCATGCCAACCAAGCGAAATACTAGGTTCAGACAAACTTGGCGCATCAAATGGGAGGCATTGTAGGATAGAGCTGTGAGGAAGACCTTTGCAGATAACATATCTTCAAGTTTCAAAGAACTACCCAGTCATCGTGGTACTGTTGAAGAGGAGTGGCAGTTGTTTAAAACTGCTGTGATTACTTCGGCTGCATTGTGCTGTGGTCGTAAGCGGCTGTGTGTGGCGCACGGCGGTAAGAAAAGGACTGCATGGTGGAACGGTGAAGTCCAAGCAGCTGTCAAGCCAAAGATGGAAGCTGTACACTGAGGCGCGAAAAGCAGCAGCAAAAACAGTATCAACAGCTAAACCCAAGGCCTGGAAGAAGTCGGGGAGAAATTGGAGGCAGACCATGGTTCGGCAAACAAGGTATTCTGGCAGACCGTGCGCCGCCTCCGTGGAAAGAAATCTCTTTCATCACAAACTATTAAGAGTTCAGATGGGAGGCTTCTGAAAACGGAGGAGAGCGTGTTGCATAGGTGGAAGGAATGCTTTGCATCTCCTCTTAATCCGGTGACAGCAACAACTGAGGCACATGAGGTGGACCTTGGAGCGGAGAATAGTCATGGTAGTATCACTAAAACAGGAGTCAGATGGGCAATTATGTCCCTGAAGACTGGCAAAGCTGCAGCTGATGACGAAATCCGGCGATGAGATTTTAAAGGCCGTAAATCAGGATGATATCCTGTGGTTGACTCGAGTGTGGTTTTCGACCTGGCCGAAGCACGACGGATCACATCTTTCCTCTAAGGCAAATCTTTGAGAAATCCTGGGAGTATGCAAAGGAGGTCTACGCTTGCTTTGTGGACCTCGAAATAGCATATGACAGAGATCCTCGGTAGAAGCTCTTGCAATTGTTGCAAGAGTATGAAGTGAATGGGCAATTACTGGTTGCTATCATGTCTCTACGAAAGCTCTGAGATGTGTGTCCGGATAAACGGCATTAAGTCAAGACCGTTCACAATGGGTGTTGGACTCCGCCAAGGGAGCGATCGCGGGTACAAGTGGCCGAAATGAGATTTCTGAGAGCTATAGCAGGTGTTACCCTACTAGATAGAGTGCACAGCAGCACAATAAGGGAGTCTTTAGGTGTTGAGCCGCTACTTCTCCGCATTGAGAGATCTCAGTTGCGCTTGTATGGCCACGTGATACGGATGCCTCAAACTGGTCTCTTTAGGCAGTTGTTATTTTCCAAGCCGGTGGGTAAGAGACCAAGGCGTCGGCCTAGAACCAGGTGGCTAGACTGCATGGAGAATCTGGGTTCGAATCGCTTGGATATTACCAGGGAGGACATGCTCCTGATGGCGGAAGATCGCGTTCGCTGGAGATCCTCCATAGGGCTGTTGCGCGCCGGTCCAGGACGATTGGTCTAATGACGATTAGTCTAACGCCGATTGGTCTAACGCCGATTGGTCTAAATCCCGATTGGTCCAAATTCCAATTGGTCTAATTCCCGATTGGTCCAAATTCCGATTGGTCTAAATCCCGATTGGTCCAATTCCCGATTGATCCAATTCCCGATTGGTCCAAATTCCGATTGGTCTAAATCCCAATTAGTCCAATTCCCGATTGGTCCAAATTCGCGATTGGTCTAAAAGGATACTAAAATGACTGAATGACTAAAAAATTTCCACTGAAGACGAATTTTAAAAAAAGAGAAAAAAGGATCGCGCCGACACTCTGACTAATTAAGCCATTGTTGATTGTAGGCTTTGGCATAATTTTTTATTTATCATTAAATTTACTGTCATATTAACCAACACCACCTCTACTCAAAGCCTGAGTGCGAAAACGTCATACAGTGTTACATCACCTACGGTAGGGTATTTTGTTAATCATATTTCTGCCAATAATAAGCCCAAAATTGTCCCTACCTTAGGTGATGTTGGTTGGTTTATTAGAAATTTTGGCGTCGACTACTAAGGTCATTTTGCGCCTTTTACACAAGTTATATCTGTACGCTGCCCGGGACAAACACAAACATCCATGCCCACAGCGGGATTCGATCCCACGACCAGGTGGACCGGAGAACTAGAAAGCCTACCCCATACCTCCCCCGGCCGCCGTAGGTGATATAGCAATGTATGATTTTTCCGTGAACAGGCTTTCTCTCTAGGCGGTATTGTATTAACCCGGATGCACGACAATTATGGAAATGTGTAGTAGTAATAAATAAATAAATAAATAAATAAGCAAATAAATATATAAATAATAGAATTGGTTATTTAATGTGTAGGTTATTTTTAAATGTATTATAAGTTTAAATTATAACATCAAAAAATTTTATGGCCAACGCGATCGCCAGTTAATTAATTCGGTAAATTAATATTAGAAAGGAAATTAAAAAGACCCCTCCACTTTTCCATAAAAGAAAAAAACTTCAGTAAATTCAGATAAAAACCAGGGTGGGGGGGGTGCTCAAGAATGATTAATTCAGAAACATTTTATAAAAAATGCATTCAGTAAAGTTTCATTTATATTCATTTAGAGACCTTCTTGAAAAAAAATTCCATTTTTTAAAACGGGATTTAACCCACGTATTTATCTAAGGATCACATATACATCAACATTGTAATTGTGCAATAAGTGCTCTGAATTCTTCTGTAAACTATACACATTCACTATGTATTTTATTTCCTTAAAGGAAAAAGGTTTTGTATAATTCAAGTTAATTTTCTCGTTTTCAGTGGAAATTTTTCAGTCACTTTAGTCTCTTTTTAGACCAATCGGTATTTGGACCAATCGGTATTTGGACCAATCGGGAATTGGACCAATCGGAAATTGGACCAATCGGTATTTGGACCAATCGGGATTTAGACCAATCGGGATTTAGACCAATCGGCGTTAGACCAATCGGCGTTAGACCAATCGTCATAGACCCGTTGCGCGCGACCCTAACGGATAAGCGGGTTTGAAAAGTAAGTAAGTAAGTAAAAATTGACGAGAAGGGTGGGGGGACGTGTCTGGAAGGAGCAGATAGTTAATAAATCCAAGACGGCGTATCACAGCCAAACAAGTCATGTAAAAAAAATTCGCCTTAATGAGAGGAGTCCGTACAAGTCGAGTTTATTAAGTTTGGTTTGCTGGTTTGAACGCTACAGTCAAAAAAAATTATATCTCGAAAAAGGCTGACCCAATAGACATAAAATATACGCTAAGGCACAATTCTGGGCACCTCTAAGTATATATAATTTTTGTTTGGTTCTGCTATTTGCCGTTTCATAGGAGTTAGCTGCACAAAATTGGTCACATACATACGTACAGATAGAATTTTCTTTTTCAAAATATCAGCATATCTTATCGAATCATGAGTTTTTAAGTTGATTTCAGCCAAAAAAATTTAAGTTTCTGAAACTTTTTCATAATTTTCTGGCCTTCATATTAATTATATTCAACCATAAAATAGAGTCATAATTTAATTTTTCCTTCCTGATCATGATTTTTTTGGGGCAGTGATTGACTGATTCATCATCGCCGAGCCGAAACTGGTGAAGCTTTTAGTAAGAAATTTGGCCCATGGTTTTATTTTACAGTGTAGAGGATCCCTAAGACAGGACTGTACGAAATTCATCCCCTAAGACATTGCCGTCCAAATCGTGCAGGTCGCCCGCGTGCAACATAAAAAGCTCGTGGGCAAAGCTCACGGGCAAAGCCAAGGAGATAGTCCAAAACTCTGGAGAGGAGTGGATACAGTTTTCTCCTATGCAGTGTTGCCAGACTTTAGGGGGCGATTCCGTTAAATGAGGCATTATTTCTTTTGTTACTGATACATGCTTGTTTTTCGTCTCGCATAACATGGCGGACATTCCGAAAAAGCATAAAATCACTGAACCAGTATTTAAACCAGAGTGGGAGAATTTTTTTTTCATTTAACACGGATCGGATTCTAAATGCTTAATATGCAATCGTGTCCTATCGGGAAAAAGAAAATACAATTCTACCTGACATTGAGAAAATTGTCACATTAAAACGAATGAAATAAAATGGTAAACTGCCTCGATTTGTTTTTTGTTTTTTTTTTACAGTATCGAATTGATAATTAGCAACTCGACTTTAAGGAGTTGATCAACGTGATGTACAATAGGGGGGGGGGGGAGGTAAATCACCCGCGTGCACGGGCGTTGCCCACGGACAGAAATCTTGAACAGCCCTGCCCTACGTGGTAAAATAGGAGATGCAATTTGTATGCAAGTCCGCCATTTTTTAAGTTAAATCCATGAAAATTGGTATTCGGCCCATTGGAAGAAATTAAGAAAAACATTTTTCATGATTTTTGAATATTTACCACTTGTGGGGGTAATCGAATTTGCTTCAGGGGTTTTGGCTGAGCGATAATTGTAACAAAAATACTTTGTATAGCAGAAAATTTATTTTACGACCGAGACAGGGCGCTGGCTGTATTTTAAACCCGAACATACACACAGCATAAGGGTACACTCTGCTGGACGGACGCTCCAAATATATGAAAATTGTTCTGCATAATCTATAGATAGCAAAGTCATTTTTTCTTCATTAGAATGTGATGTCCATTCACTGATAACAGGCACACACACATTAGAACATTGCATTTTATTTATATAGATTTTTTATGTAATACTTATTATAATTATCCCTATTAAAACAAATCTTTAAGGCAAACACTGTAGCAGTCGAAGATTATGGTCAGGTGACTTCTCGCGGCAAGCATTAAAGGCTGGTTTCCATGTGCCTAAAATTTGATGCGATTATGCGTCACCGATTCGTCCGGTTTCCATGCACCCACAAATCATGCACCTATGCGATTATGGATCGATTGATCATGTTTTCACCCGTAAAGACAGTGTTTTCATCTCACACGTGCTTTCATCTTCCATCTAACATGTGCTTTCAATTATCAAGGATTTTAAACGGGATTATACATGTTTCTTGCTTCATTTATATGGCCCTCTCTTGACGAGAAGAGGCAAAATTATGCTCTTTCGACATGTAAATATTAAAATTTCTTCAAAATTATGGTAATGATAGCCTTCCATCGCACGTGCATATACTAATCTTGCACTGCTCTTTCCATTACTTCCAATTTTAGACATTTTCGTAAAGACTTTAATAAGAAAGATAAAAATACTCACTTTTGTAGCATGGATTACTATTACAAGTGGGCTTCGTAATGGAGGTCGAGTCAGCTAGGATAGATATAGAAGCTTTAATGCATACCATCTATTGGTAGAAATACGAATAACAATGCCCTAATGATGATGATGTAACAATGTATTACGTTTCAGTGGAGAGGCCTTGGCCGTGTTTCAAAATTCGAAGAATTTGAGGAGTTCGAGATTTTTCTGTTTCAACACTCGAGATATCGCACCGTGACGCAGATTTGAGGTCACATTCGGTATGTGAAAAGTAGGAGGAGGAGACAACTGAAAATCGTCTCACTTTCTTTACTGAGCAATGAAACGTTATTACATCATAAAAAGGCATTGATACTCCTATTTATATAAATGGTTATCAAGCTCCATTGTTAAAATGAAGTTAAAGTGTCTAGCTCCCGACAGGGCGTGAACTCTTTTTAAAAGTGTCACTGCATATCTTATCTGGAGTGCCATCTTATCGGGAGCTTCAAACTTTAAATTCATTTTCATTTTCAATGAAAGACTTAATCGGCCCCAGTGCGACCTATGTTACACCTGGTGCGATCAATTGTCCTTAACTTCTTGAAAGAATGAAAAATGGTGGAAGCTCGATGGTCATATATTTCTGTAGACCATGATTGCTACAAATAATATGCCCAGAATTATGATTTATGATCATGTAACTATATATGACGTTTCAGTGTGCAGGCTTTCTTTCTAGGAGGTGTTGGTAGAAGTTGCCGTTTCAAAACTCGAGCTAAACTGCGACGTTTCCTTTGACGTTGTGGTAGTTCTTTGCCCCGCCCATTGAAATCGCCTCGAGTTTTGAAACACGGCTATTCTCTCTCGGTGGTCACAACTAAAGCCCGTCATATGACATGACGGTAAAAACAACAGTCGAATCTGTAAGATTAATTTTTATTTACGGCAGGTAATTTATTATGACCTATAGTTGCAGAAACTTTGATTGCACGAGATGTACATTGTTTATCCGCGCATATTGTCGATCCACCGATATATTTGCTCATGGATTGTCGCTTCATGACAGACGGACTAAGCAAGATACATTGGCTGACGTAAAAAGTGAAATACCCACATGGAGTCGTCCAATATTATACTATTTCTGTACATATGCATAGCATTGATGTGTGAGTAAACGATGAGATTCAAAAAGTTCTCTAATGTCTAGAATACTCACCAGAGTGCATTGGTGATGTCACCGCCATGTTGTTGATAAATTGTTAGTAGTCAACTGCTGTGAGTCCGACATTACACAAGACGTTCAGAGAGGATTATTGTACTGTACAAAGCACGCGTGATGCCTCGCAGATGCGTTAGACATCCTATCCACCGATTGACAGCATTTGACAGGGGCCGCATTGTGGGACTACATCAGGGTGGATGGTCGTATCGCGCAATTGCCCGGCATGGGCCATTCAGATGTCACAGTGGCCCGATGTTGGAATCAATCCAAAAAGTATGTTCCATGATCACATACCTCCTTTCACTCACACGTTTTCACCGCGCATGTTCGTGACAAGGAGCATATATTTTACATGGTAGTGAGCGTGGTTAACGTACATGAGGGCACGAATGCACGTCCTGCAGGTTCGGGTCGACCAACAAACACTCCCCACGGGAGAATCGTCGTATGGTGTTCCAAGCATTAAAGAATCCCATGGTATCGGCACCCGCCATCCGTGAATATGTGTTGGAGACTCTACAATACACCGCACAGTGTCTCGACGACTCGCATCCGCCGGATTGCGGTCCTACAGACCCAAGCGTAAATTGCCATTATTAACATCCTTTTCAACTCTCATGGTCATTTCAGGACAGCGTTATAGGGGCCGCAAATTTTGCCTCGCAAGGGCTCTTTAACGTGCAGCCAGCAAACGACTACACGGGACCAACGGCTTTATTTCCCCTTTCGAAGGAAGTGCGTGATCTCAGGATTTTCCCCCTGAAAAAATCCTCGTCGTTCTCGGCGATCACGCAACCACTGAGCCACCGAGGCCGATCGGGAGGCATGGAAAGGGGACGAATGGGGTCGCTTCATGTTTAGTGATGAGCCCTGCTTCTCCATGACATCTGATGATGATCGTGTTTGCATATGGAAGAGTCGATGGTAGAGGGCACAAACCTCCCATATTGTGGAGAGACATACAGGCATAACCCCTGGCATCATTGTATGAAAAGCCATCGGATATGCGTTCAGGTCACCTCTAATTGTGTTTCGGCAGACTTTGAAAGCACAGCAATAAATAACAGACATTCTGCGTCCGCACGTCCTATCCCTTCTAGCACAGCAGCCTGGGACATTGTACCAACAAGATCACGCAAGTGCTATGTGTCTATGCCCTGCCTACAGCATGTTGAGGTCCTTCCGTGGCCAGGTAGATCCCAGGACCTCTCCACCATTGAACACGTGTGGGATGTTGCACCCAAAATCTTAGACATTACTTTTTTAAAGAAAAAAAGGTATTTTTTCTTTCCCTACGATTGGGCCCGATCATAAATTTATATCTTTTGGGTGCTCCAGGTCAATTCGGACTCTACATTTAAAGACAGCTATAAAGATTTTCTTTATTCGGAGTGTGTATAAACAGTTAACTGAATGACAAAAGAAAGAATTTGCTTATAGAAACAGACTTTAATGAATAAATTTTAATAATTGAGATACATGTAATTAAATAAAAAAAAAAGTTTTTTTAAAAAAAACAAAAAACGTAAGTTTCTGAAACAGCATTGTTGTGAATTGCAAGACTTCAACTTTGTGTATTGTTGTAGCTCGCGAAGTTTTTTTTTGGAAAAAAACAGAATTTTGGGAGAGTTTTCTCTTGGAGGCCGTAGAAGTCGTGCCCCCTTTTTCTTTTTTCTTCAGGGGACGGACTAGGAAGATACAAGAAGTCACCATGAAGCTCGAGCAAAACCAGATGATTCTTTGTCCGTAGAGGAAAGGCCGAAAGAAAATTAAGATGAGGATAATCAATTCGAAATTCTCACAACAAAAAAAAACTCCACCAAAGAGATAAATATGAATGATAAAAGAAGAAATCCGGAAGTAAAGTCATCCGGCGCAATGACGTGACACAAGTCGTTCAAGTCTTGTTTACATAGTTTCCTCCTACCACGACGGAAGTCTACGAAGGTTATGGATCGTATACCAACTAAGATGGATACTATGGATGTGAAATCGACAAAATGAAGGTCGTATGTAGTTGTTAAGGTTGACGGTCCCGATTAACATACTAACTTTTCCCCCTAGCTGTGTAACCTTATCCCGG